>WEIV01005936.1:0-13428 GCA_013390005.1 Calyptomena viridis | reverse complement strand
ATGGAACCATATTTGAATTTGAAACATGGCTAGTAATGTGGTTGAATAAGGTCGCCAACACAAGTTTTTCTGGTTTGATCCAATTTGTAAATCATTACTTGATGTATTCCATTCCAAAGCCTTAATGTTATGCAATTATATTGTGTGGAGATATATAATCCGTAAATATAATTGAGCAAAATCAAACTTATGTTGTTTGCCAAAAAACTGATTGTGGAAATTCGAAATGGTTCTCAGACTATATTTAAAAGTGTAGCATTTGGCTACTTTTAAGAATCATATAAAGGAAGCCAAGCATATTAAAATTAATTCATCTCCATATAATTAAGGTTTTTATCTTGTCATAAATCTTAATGTGATTTGTAGGACATTGAATAGTGGCAGGAGTTATGTACATAGAAGATCTTTTAAGTTATGGTATAATTATCATTATCTCTGTTGGCATGGGTGCATCATTTCCACTAAATAACACGCCTTATTTTGCTGTGACTCCATGATTCCTTTCTGTTCGTTTGTACTGTAGCTGATGTAAATGGACCACATTAACTGCTCCCCTGCCTCACTTTGTGCATATTTAAGGATTTAAAATGTCTCAAAAATCCATTATCACTCTGCAACAGAAAGATGAGAAAAATGTGTGAAAAACTCATAAACAGGTAGAATTAAAATATATCTATACGTGAACTTTTGACAGGTATAAGACATACAAGATTTAATCTGGAACTTGTGTTGGAATTCAAGTAAAATAATCCTGCATTTTAAACTGAGAAGGAGTAATGAATTAGTGATGCTGATACTCAGTGTTATTATTACAAAGAAAAAACGGGGGTCTTTTAAACACTTCAATCTCCCAATAAACAAATACTTGATGATCTGCTATTAAAATACACAGTAGGACCTGAGAATCAAAAGGAGAAACACAGGAATACAGAAATAATTTTCCATTTATCCTAACTTCAGTATTGAATGTGCTAAAGTGCCTCTATTTGCTGTATAAAATGCTCATAATGTGATTTAGCATGAGGCACACCTCACCATGAGTAGTAAGATAAAAAGAATAGAAAAAGGCCCTAATTCTGCAAACAATTATGCACCTGTAGCTCCATTTGTATTTCTTGTGTGCATTAAAATATTCAAAAACAAAAAAATTCAACGAGAGGACAGTTTTTATAAAAATAGTGGTACCACATCTCAGAAAAGCCAGGCTTAGCATCCACAACATGTGCCATGTCAGCAGTGCTTTTAAATTACAAAGCAATGCTTTTACCAGAAGAGTTCTTAGAGTAGCAAGTTCAAGTAACACATCCATTGAGAATAAGAATGTAACAGTTCTCTCTAAAAATTTTAATATGTATATTGATTCTCAGTGCATTCTGGAATGTGGATTCAGCTTTTCCAGCTCTGGAAATCTAATGTTCAACATATGGCCACCTGCAGTTTTACCATGGTAAAATTTTTGTTCCTTTCCCCAGGGAAAAATCAAGGTATCATAGATGTTTTTTGGTTTCCACATGCTATGTAGATTAAATACGTGACATGCAATTTAAATCCAGAAGATTTTTGGCACTGATATTGATGACTTGAAAGGTATCATAGCACAAATTTAAAGCTCGTTTTTGTGACATTCACTATTTTTGAAAATGCAACCTCTTTACTGTGACATCAGGGCTTCATCTCTAAATCAGTGACAACAAAAACCTCAAATTCTCAGTACTGACCCACTTTGGGAATGCAGCAATGGTATCACATTCCTTAATTCTAGGGAAACTGAAGTGGTGAAAGGGTTGTATAATTCTGCTGTCATTACTGCCAAAAGCAGGACAAAGCATCAATGTCTCCACAAAGGGAAAAAAGAGGAGAGAAATATCCTCTGAGTTTTTACAGTAAGGACTGAAAAAATGAAGGGGAATGATGTCACTAAAATGCCCCATTATGTCTTATTACCACAACATTTCTTCCAGTGTTCAGGTGGAGATGTAAGATTTACCTAAGTAATATAAGGCTTAGACTTTTTTTAAGGTGGTCCACAAAAACACCTTTAAAAGATAATAAAGAAAATCTGCTTTCCATTGCCAAAATACTATAAAAATCAGTTTCTTAAACATATCTAAAACATGGGAAAATAATGCTTTGTTTAATAAACATAGACTAGTCCCTATAGTTCTTTTAAGCAAAGAATCGGGGTTTATTTAATTTGGATTATTTGTCCGCATTATCTTATATAAGAATTGAGCTTACTGCCATGATATATTTAGCAGTTGTTATCTTTCTTTGAACAGAAAGATACAGAGATCCATTATCTTTTTGTGTCACTGCCTTGATGAGGGCATGTTGTTCCACATGGGCAGCTACAGAACGTTTCCCAGCAGTTACATGCAATAACATCCTTGATTCCAGTGTTTATGGGAGCAAAGAATGCTGACTGAAAACAGCTTATGGAAATGCATGACTCTCTGAGTGTTCCTATAGGTGATATGCAAACAGCCATTAGACTGACAAAGGAAGTGAGTTACTTTAAAAACATTCTCTAATAAAGACAAGCAATATCATGCTCACGTGCTTGAATTCCCCTTTTGTGGATTTCCATGCAAGCCCATCTGGAAGTGGTCAGACTGCTATCCTTAGTGAACTCTGGTGTAGGTTGGAGCAAAATCAGGTTCAATTGGATATTAGTATAAACTGAAATACAAGTATGCACCTGACAGCATCAGTTACTCCATTACAAGATATTGGAGAATCTATGAGCAAAGTGCCTAAGGTGAAAAATAATGTTCTGTGTGTCAGAGAGGGTGAAATAAACTGTCCTGTGAGCTCTAGGTGTGGATTGCTTTCATGCTGAGTGATTTGACTAATTTATTTATCTAGTGGCACGCAGCTGATCTTGAAACCAGCTCAGTCACATACACGTGGGGGTGTTTCAGATGTTCTCAAAGGTCTCTGTGTGGGTAGCAAGATATCACTGCTGTGCCACATGGTGGTGATGGCAAATGTGTGGGATGGATGGAGGCGTGCTAACAATAGGCACATTCACCACTGTCCTGTTTGAAAATGAGAGTGGGCTCAGGTGATTCTGACGAGTGTAATCAGCTGAGAGTGAAGTGACATAAACAGGGATGAACTGTTCCACATGCAGGGGTGGGACACCTTCTAGGGAAAGAGGTACACAAGATGCTACACAGATCTTAAAGAAGATCTACACCTATCTTTCAGCAGTCTAGTTGAAGTTGACCTTCTGTGGATGCTGGACTTCCACTGACTTCAGCATCTTTCTTCCACCTGTTTTGAGGAAGGTGGTTGTAGTCTGAGGTCCTAAGTTACCTTGAGGTTTTGCATTTGTTAAGACCTCAAATACAGTCCATCAATGTTGAGACTGTGGCACAAGTCCACACAGCAATGGAAGTTTGTTTAGCATCTTGTTTTCTACCTTTTTTTTAAAAAAAGCATGTTAGCTATATGTTGGAGCCCCCCCAAAAAATTTAGTGTCTTTCCAACAAATTTAGTACTGATTTGATCAAGGCGTATTACTTACGGAAAAATCCCCTATTTTCATTGTAACAGTAGCTTAAAGATATTACAAAGATAGTCTTAAGAAGTATTTTTTCATACTCTTTATTGCATTAAAGAGTTACACAAAGTAGAGATGCAAAAAAAAAAAAATTATATTTGTAGTCCATGGCCTCCAGTCCATTTACAGATTGTGTTTGTGTGCACTACTGAAGAGGTTATAAAGCAGTCTCCTAATGTTTGACTTGCTCACCCCAGGTTCTTGGGTGGTTTGCTGAAGCATCTACTATAGAATCTTAATAGAGAAAGGCCATGAGATTAAATGAAACCTACTTTGACTCTATATAGTAATTCTTTTGGTTTTTTACTTTTTTCAGAAGAGTTAATTAAAGTTACATAACACAAGAGAATATTGGCATCATAGTTAAACTTGATAGGTTTTGATAAGACAACAGCCTGAGCTTGTCATATTTTTTCTGATTCTAGTTCATTGAGATATAACCTCAGCAAAGTAAGTTGTGAGTCAAATCTCCATCAAGAGTAGCAGAAGATGTATTGATTGTTTTTATCAATACCTTTGGACAGCTCCTGAAGAACTCTAATTATCTTAGAAAACAAAGTCTTTGCAAATGGCAATTGCATGATTGATTATTTGCCACTCCTTTGCCTTGCACTCTGAACCACGAATCTAAGGACTCTAAATCTGAAGTTGAGCTCTTTGAAAGAAGTCTTTGAATATGGACAGTTCTTTCAAAACTACTTTTGAAGCATCAGAAATATCTAGAAGCAGAAGAATTTAGAATTTCCTCTTTGCCATTTAAAGAAATTAATCCCAGAAGAATGCAATAATTAAGTGCTATGCAGTGGTTGATCTGCACTGCTAAACCCAGAGGAGAGCTTGCAACATGTGACTTTGGACACAAGAATACCTAATTTCCTCCAGTAAAGTTTTCTACACTATACCTTTATTTTTTTTCTGAAGCAGTAGTAAAAAGAGAAACAAATGGTTTGGTGGATAAAAAAAAAACAACCAACAACCAAAACCAGAGAAATTATTCTTTACATCAGTTCAGGACTGAGTAAGGCAAAACCAAGTTTCAAGCTTAGGAGAGAATCTGCCTATTGTTTTTTTGCATGAAGACTAAAAGGAAAGAAAATCTAGTTTCTGGGGCTCCACTTCTTGCGTGTGTCCACTTAAAAGTACAACAAATTCTTGAGGAATTTCAAAGCTTGATCAGGTGAAATATAAAAGTACCAGACTGCCTTTTTCTAGAACTGCATAACAGAGCATGAGCATTTACACTCAGAGCAATGGTTTTCTGATAAGCCCATTAATTCACAATCTGCAGTGAGAAAACTGACTGCAGGAACATGAGTAGGCTGGAAGATAAGGATAAAAATATGAACTTTAATTGGAAATTTCACCGATATAATAGAAGATAAATCAAGCCACTGATGACAGCAGAAAGTTGAATTCTCAACTGGTTTTGCCATTAGCAAGTAATTTTTTGTGCTGCTGACATGATAAGAATAGAAAGCAGACAATGAAGCAGAATTATTAAACACCTATGGGTGATAAACCAGATTTCATCTCTGGTTTTGGGACATAGTTGAGTTCCACTCAGAATAAAGAATACTCAGGAGTAACCTCATGGAGATTTGTAAATCCACTAAAATATCAACTGTGGTAGAGGTTAAAATGGATTTTTTCCTAATTTATGACACATATTAACATCTTTTAAAAGGTTCACTCTGCCTTGGTAAGAGTTACAATGGAAGAATTACTTATTTAATCAAAATCCACTCTTGGCGTAGTAGCTGCTTTCTATATCTGTCAGAACATGACAGAAGGAATCAGCTTCTCTCTATGAATTGAGAAAAATGAGATGAGTGCAATTGTAAAGATTCTGAATTGTCGGATCTGCTGGGAGAAATGTGGACCACTCTGTCCCATAAGAGATAAGGCTGATAAGAGAGACAAACTATTCCAATGTGGGCCACTCTCAAATGCTTCCATGTTATCTGCCTCGCTTTGTACAGGGTGGAAATGCATCTCTCCGGAGGGTGGGATACTCCCAGCTCAGAGTAAGGTGACAAGACCAGTGTTACAAGAATCAGACCATCTCCCAGGTATTTGTGGTGAGCTCAAAATAACTGCAATCCCATGAACGTAGTGCAGGTAATACCAAAAATTATACAGATAATTCTGAAAATGCTACCATAGAATCATGTGACTGTTAATTCTAACTATAGAGTTTCTGTGCATAGGCCAGAAGTGCTCCCTCGCTTTATATAGTCAATACCTGTTACGTTTGTTTTTATGGAAAATATATTTTACAGAAAGTAGCAAGACAATTTTCTCCACAAATTAAAGTTTTGTGTGTGATGAAGGGACTTAATTGATAAGGTAAGATTTACTTTCTAGTTATATTCTGCTATCTTATAGACAACTTACTAATGAAAAAGTGGAATTCACACAGTTAACAATTATAAAAAGGGACATTTGTAATTTATTAATTTAATCTCATTGCTTGGTAGCTCTTGATCTTTCCCTATTATAAATAAAATTTATGCGTTTTGCCAAAAGAAAAACATTTTTCAGTGTGGAATACTTTTTTCAAGTAGAATTTCTATCTTAGCATCAGTTATTGTGTTAATGTCTTCCAAGTATCTCACTTTATTAAAAATTTAACTGAAAAAATGATTAATGGATATGGATACCAGATTGTGCCAGCCTTTTGGTCTTTTAACTCAAAAATTTCTAATGTATTTGGGCTGTGCAGGTCAGAAATCTCTCCCTTGTTTTGTGTGGTGCTCAGTGTACAAGGCTGGGCTTGCAGTGATGCTGGAGCAAGTTGGGGAATGAATCCCAAGACCTTCAGGCAGGGAGACAGGATAGTCTCTTAGTCTTTAATTGACTCTGCATAAGAATGAGGAGCAACTAATTCTGAAAGTGTTGAACTTTTGGGGTATTTTTGTTTTGGTTTATTTTGTGGACTGACGTGAACCATAGCTCTCTTTGATGAAAAGACTGAATTTGGAGGAGAGCTGCCATGTAAACTGCAAGCTTTGTGAGCTGTGGGAAATCTGCGTTTGGCTCCCTGGCTCATTGTCAGCACTCAGCCTGTCAGTGGTGCAATAAACTGTAGTTTAGGTGCATGTAATCTATTTACAAACAGCAGCATCACAGTCCTGCATCTGTGTGTCCTTTTAATTTCTCCCTCCACACTGTGCCCCCCTCAGATGCCCCAGGTCATTAGGATTATTGTCCTACACCAGTTTGTTGCCCCGGGATTAGAGGTAGTTGTGATGTGAGGGGCTGGTGCAGCCTGTGTAGCATCTGTCAGGCCAAAGAGACCAGAACTGTGACACACAGCTGAGTTTCACAGTCAACCTCCTTCCCCCCCTGGCCCTCAGCTGGGTGGGTGGAAGGAGAGCTGGGGTCGGGTGCTCCAGCAGGTCCAGATGCTTCCCCTGAGCCCGCCTTGCTCTCTCATGGGGCAGCCCCCAGAAGAGCCCACAGGCAGGTGGGCCTGCACCTGAGGAACTTCATGGCAAATGGATATGGGTCCACACGTTTTGTGCAGGTGGAGCAAGACATTACTGGCACAGCCCCTGAGATGGCTGCTCTTCTGCAAAACTAGTGGGGCACTATCCCGTGTCTTTGAACTGGTTCTTCCCTGTGACTCACTTAGTGTCGGATGTGATCATCCACTTGCTTAGGCCTTTATCAGCCAAAGGGGTGGCATGAGAACACTGTTTTGAGCATGCAGCCATTTTAAAGCACAGGGCTGTCACCCTGTCAAGTTGTAACATCTTTTCTTACACGATGAAAGAAAAAGGCAGCAGAAAACGGCCTCAGCAGGGTAGCCCTGCGTCTGGCTCGGCTGAAGCAGCAAAGTGCTTGTGCTGACCTCATGCTGCCCACCAAGGATGTTTGAGCCTGGCTCCTTGGGTGCTAAAGGCTCGTCCTTGAGTGTGCTGGCCAACATGCCTGGGGAAGCTGCTGTCCAGAAGATCTGCAGGGGCTGGGCAGTGGCCAGGAACCCCAGCTGAGTTCAAACCTGGAAGTGTTGGGAGCATGTGGGGAGGAAGAGAAAGAAAAACACTGACCACCCCAGCATGCTGGTAAGGAAAGAAAACACTGGAGGGCTGTTGAAATATTCACAGAGGATTAGCACAATGTTACTGTGTTTAGCACAGGTGTTTCTGTAGCTGTGATGCATTAGGAAAATTTATAATGTTCAGTGACTCACACTTTCTCCATGTTTTGTGGTAGTTTATTTTACTGGGCTAGAGTACAAAGTGAGGAGGAACACCTGCTGGTGTTTTGGCTTTCCTATAATGTCTAAGCTTTGTGAGCTTTTGTTTAATCGAGGTGTGCTTCTTTTTTTTTTTTTTTCGCTTGCTGCATTGAAGCATTTTAGCACATAATGTTTACAAGGAAACAGGTTTCACCAGAGACATGTAGAAATACTCTGTTCTTTACCTCTGTGGAGTTGCATACCATAAGCTAGTATCACCAGGAAAATTATGGACCTAGCTCTCAATACATCTACAGTCTCAGTTTTCTTTTGGTGATGCTATTCAATTCTGAAATCTGAAAAGTGGGGAGCTGGTTATTGAGTGCTGATGTGTGCCCTGTGCTTTTGTCTCAATAAGCTTGTCAGTCAAGAATTAATTATTATAGCTTTAGAAATATGCTGATGTTTTAAACGTGAAGCTGAACTTCACTTGTATCTCAGTTTATCTTCAAATAAGATAAATTTGGGGAGAGTGGTAGAGCAAATATAGTAAGTTGTCTTCCTGCTTTGAGATGGAAGAGCTGTGTTGCATTCCTCTGGGCTTTGTGTCCTGTTCCACAGGAAGCTGAGGGACCTGACATAGCAGTTCATAGGCACAATGGGTGGACTTGAGCATTCGAAGCTTCCATGCTCATCCTTACAGGAAGAGGTTGGGTCTTGGATAGGCTGGGTGTGTGTTCATGGTTGCAGCCTGGGATGAGGAAGATCCATTGAAAATAAAAATACTGAATTTATGATGTGGGTGAGTTACTGTAATGACATTATCTTTACAATTCCTTATATTGTGTGCTTGATTTTTTTTTCAAAATTTTCCATTGGATACACTGTATAAAGTACACTTTGCATCTTTACTTTGAATTGCCATACCTGGATTGTATCTCCTTGTTTTCTACTTTCTTGCTTATTTTCACTTTCATTCTCTCAAATCAATCAATTCTCTTGAAGCAGTTAAGGACATTTGGTGCCTCGTTTTATTAAACTGCATGGAAGCTGGCCCAGATTTAAAAATTCTTGATTCTTGAAGGTCTGACAGCACTTTGTTTATCCATAGAACCAGACACCTGGAGGGATTGTTTATGGTTTTCCATAAATGCATATGTAAGAATAGCTTGTAGGGGACAGGCAGGCACTTGTGTTCAGATGCATTCCACATATGTTCAGTAATCATACTTATATGAATAATGCCTTTTATGGAACTAACACAAATGGGGTGAATTTAAGAGAAAAAAGTTTTCCTTGGGCTTTTTTTTGGGGAGGGTGGAGGGGTGGTCTACAAAGCAAGAGGAAGACAACAGATGCAAGCTATATTAAAGGGGATCAGAGACATACATTAAATTCCTTATGTCTTTTTAATTATGCAATTGTGAATTATATTCTTGTTGCATTTGTAATTAGAGGGCAGAACAGATGGTAAAGGCTTTTTCTAAAGTAATGTGTCTATTAAAATTATCCACATAGCTAAACTGACTGTTGACTATAAGAGGGTTTCTTAGCCATTAAAACACTCTGTGTACTCGGTGTATTTAATTATTATAGCTCATTACATATGAACACACATAATATAATGTATATATAGAAACAAATTTAATATATATTAGTTATATGCTGTATATGGCTTTAAATGTCACTTATTACTGTTGTGAAGGAAAATGAAGCCTGATTCTATAAAAAGCTTTCCATGTGGGTAGACAAGACATGCTGTTGTATGGTCACGTATCATTTGTTTTCTTTATCTCCAGTTTTAGCTGGAGCTAAAGTGTGAAGATAAATTTATCAGATGAGGTGTTCTGATATAGGACATGACACAGAGAACTATGGCATTGTTGTTATTACTCTGCAGAAGCCTTCTTTTTTTTAGTCAGTATATTTGACTTATTATCTCCTGTTTTTAGATTTATCTTATTTCAAGATCTGGAGATACTTGTGTATCTCCATTTTTTTCATGCCATCTGGAATATTTTCCAATATAAGGCATACACTGAACTGATAATGTCTAAGAATTTGTGATGTCATCAAGTTCTCTCCCGGCACAAAAGATCTTCACTTTCTAGGGAGTTAGGAAGGTATAAAATGCATGACAGGAGGTGATCCTAGTTTTTGCAGTTCTTATGAATAAGCTATTTGATGTACAAAACAAAATTATTCTGACATCTGTGTATAGACTTACAATGGGTTCCCTGCAGCATTCTCAAATATATTTGAGGGATGATGGCCCTTCTTTGACCTCTTTATATCTAAAATATCTGAATCCCTGATTGCTTTCTTGACCTGAAAGCCCTTCCATAACAGTGGTTATAAAGGAAGCTCCTTATGGTATTTCATTTGAAACACTGGATTTCAGTGAATGCCTATATCAGGGTGTGATGCTTTAGTTCAGAGACAAGTCTGTGTCCTTGCATATGGTTGCACATTCTTAAGATCATCTTGGCTCCATACACAAGTGCAGTAGCTGGTATTTCCATCATGCTTCCAGTTCCAGTCAGAGGTGGAAGACAGGGAGACCACAATAAATGTCAAGCACATACAGTCAGGAGGAGAAATCAGCTCATAGCATTTTTTAAAACCAGGATTTGACAGGCAAATGACTAAACATATTTCTTTAGTGATCCAACATTTCTTCTTAACGAGGCAAGTTGTCATTGACTCTGCTTGTTGTCTATAAATTCTGACTGACTCAATCTTCATAATGTCAGACTGGTCAAAGACATCAGTAAATTACATGAATAAAACATAATACTTGGTAATTGTCCTTAGCTGGTAACATACAGTAATTTCATTTGTCCAATAGCGGTTGCCCAGAATAGTGTTTCCTGAATTGGCTATTACTTTTACTTTCCTAAAATGGATGCCATAACCTCTGTAAACACTCTATCTACTTCATTTTTATGTGTTATGATGTTTCAAAGGCATTGCAGTTAAAGGCATACCTGGTATAAGTAAAACAGGGACATTGACTGTTTGCATATATAGAACTGGCCTAAGTCTTTTCACTGTGGTGTTGATCTTTTGTCTATCATAAACACAATCTCTTTCCTAAATTTGACATAGAAAGTGGAATCTAATACAAACATGTCATCTTTGCTATTGTGACAGATAAAGCTTTGGTTGTATACTAAGTAGTTTATATCAACGTGCTCTCTTTCAATAAAGTGTTTGTACTGTCAGGGACTTTCAGTTTCTCATGCCCTGTCAGCAAGAAGGCTGGAGGGACACAAGAAGTTGGGAAGGGGACATCCAGGACAGCTGATCCCAGTGACCAAAGAGATATTCCATATCATATAATGTCAGGCTCAGTATATAAACAGGGGGGAAAAGCTGGCCTGGGAACTGGCTATATGTTGATCAGCAGGTGTTGAGCAATTCCATTGTGCATCACTTCTTTTGTATCCTCTAATTCTTTTATCACCAGCATAATTATTTTCCTCCTTTTTTGTCTTCTTAAACTGTCTTTATCTCAACCCTTGATTTTACCCACTTTTACTCTTCTGATTTTCTCCCCCATCCCACTGCAGGGAAGGGGATGGGGACTGAGAGAGCGACTGTGAGGCGTTAGTTGTCAAGTGTGGTTAAACCACGATGCCAAATTAAGCACTTTGCTATACCTCTGGAGACTTCAAAACATGCATTTCTTGCATCTGACAAATAAAACAATAAGCACAGTTTGCTCTAAGGTGGGTTGACTCTTGGCTTAATCTCAGTTACCATAGAATCACATTTTCTTTGCATGTGAATTGCATCCCCTTCTATGTCCTACTCATAGAAAAGCCAGAAATGAAGCACTAGGAATGCTCCTGGTAATGCCTTCTGGCTTTGGGGGACATATCTGGAATCGTGGATGCATTGTTCATATGCAGTAGGTCCTTGAGAAAATCAAAGTTAATGTCTGTGTTTTGGATTTTTGTTTATTATATAAAAGAAAAGGAAATAAAGAAAGATAATTGTCTGCCAGGCACTAAGTTGACTGATACCACTTCTTTCTTATCCTTAGACCAAGCTTCTCACATGCAAGTATTTCAAATTACATCTTCCAAACAAAATTGTTGTGAAACAGACCTTTTATTTTTCTAAGTCATTTTGAGAATACATCATCCTAACATGCCCTCTGACAAACTGTCAGGAGAACAATTTTTAACATTGAATGGTGTAGAAAAAGAAATGATTCCAAAAGATCCGCTTATAGCTACTTCCTACTGTGCTCTTTATTCTGCACCTGGAATGTTCTTGCTTGCTATGTACTTAAGTGCTTTGCTGTAATGTACATATCCTCTGGTTTCAGAAGTATGCCTCAATGCATCCTTTTCCAGTCAGGCAGAAAAAAATGTCAGTCCAACCCTAAAGAAAAGAAATCAAAGCTAAATAGATAGCAAGCCACCTTTCTAGTTGAAGGACCTTCGAGAAATGAAAATGTAAAGTAAAAGAGAGTTCTGTGTTGATTATATTCAACTCACTTTGCTGGACCAGCAAATACATCAAGCAGCTGACTAAATTCCAGCAGTTCATTCAATATTTGGAAAGAAACATATAATCAGTGCACAACCTGCAGTGAGAAGGAAACATGAAACTAATACTGAAAAAGCAGCTTTATTAGAGACTTGTTCAGCCAGATGGAAACAGCCATCACTTTCTCTTTAAGTGAGTATTTCATGTCCCTGTAAATTTGCCTGTGTTGATTCAGGGTTGCCATCTCAGAGTCTTTGGTCACATTCTTACTGGGTGTAAATCAATTTAATACTGTTTATTCGTATGAACTATACTGGGGATCTGACTCATTAAGGATTAACTTGGCCTGATGAATATTTCCATATTTCCATCCAAAATATAACGTATTTTGTCTGATTAATCACAGACCACAAAAATTAGAAATACTCAGATAAATATCTAGAAGATACAGTGAAATCAGTTTCATGTTCTTACCCTCTGAAAAAAAACAACCTAGTTTAAAGTAGGATAAACTAAAAGTCTTTGTATTCTGGAACAAGTATTTATGATATATGCAAAATATCAGATACAGAGTATCATCCATTAATTTTCAATCATTTTATAAGTGCCTAAAAATAGTTATTATCTAACTGCTTTAGATAGCTTGACAAATCTGAGTAGGAGAGCAGATGCTTCTGAGTTTGCAGAACAAAGGACGACAAAAAAGACCTTTTTTAAAATAAAGGATGTGATCATGCAGTAACATTAAGCCTAAGTGCAACTCTTTCACTTTGTTTTTTTTTTATTTGATCCATCCAGTGAAGTATTACACTGGAAAATGATGTGACTCTGTTGTTTAATTATTAAAGATTATGATGTATTATAAGAATCTTTTGATCAATAATAATTTCGGCCTTTGTTCAAAGCTTGAATAAGTTGCTGTGGTTTCACCATTCCAGAGCTTTAAATAGGGAAAAAAATTAGATTAGAGAGTAAATAAGCAATTAGTACACAGAATAGCTAGAACCAAGCTGGCACTCAATAAACTGGAATGGATTCAATGATTGCATGTGTCACCCTGATTTACAGATGTGTTAAATACGTTTCCGTTCCGGTTTCTGTTCTTGGCTAATAAGCTAAGATTTTCATCAGAAATTCAGAACCTATTAGTTCATTATTCAATGGTGTCTCTAGTCATATG
>WEIV01005926.1:6848-19710 GCA_013390005.1 Calyptomena viridis | reverse complement strand
TCTGACATATAGATGGCTACACTTAGTAAGATTAATTTTACCTCTAAGTTCTAGTCACTATTATAACTTGACAGTGAGAATCTTCTGCTTGCCTTCAGGAAACCAGTGTTTTTCACATGTAAATATTGTTCCCAGACTAACCCAGTCCCTTAGAGGAATTGTACTCACAGCTACTGGAATCTTATTGGAGACAGCTGTGTTCTTTCTCTTCCTTGAAAATTGTCAACAACCCTGCTGAAATATTATTTTTAGATTGATAAATTCTTTCTTATTCACTCTGTGAATAGTTCATAGAGAACTATGTAGTAAGAAACTCCTGTTAATGTGTTCAACACATCACTCTGATTGAAGTACAGGATTCATCACTAGCTAATGTATCTTTAGTGTCTCTGACAAACCTCCAGAATTTTTTGTGAATGTTCAGAAAAAATGAGCATTTCAGACATGACATATCCATCTGTGAGAGTTATCACTCAACAGAGAAGAAAATTATTGACTCTGAAAATGAGTTTCAGAGAAGCCTCTGCCTCCATCTTAATAGGAGTAGGGATCCAGGACTGGAATCGCAGAGAGTGTTTCTTTGAGGAAACCATTATTTGCTACCACTCAGAAAATCAAGTGTGACCTATGCCTCATGTTCAGCAGCTGTGTCCATTTCTGTTGCAATATTACTTTAAATACATGGTTTAGTTTTTATTTTGATAGCTCTCATTGGCTGTTACAGTTTTAGGTGGACTTGTTTAAAAATCACCTGAACCTGTTACAGGTTGACTGATGATTTCTTCTGAGGCTTGATAGGGAATTCCAGTGGTTTTAAGGACCACTGCAATATAAAATTGCAGATATTGTTTTTGTTGTTGTTTTGACTCCTTTTTTTGGTGTGTGTGTTTGGTTTTGACTGTAAAAAAAAACCCCAAGCCCCTAAAACAGCCACCAAAAAGCATAAAGAATTGGTCCTACTATTTTTGCTAAACATATAACAATAAAATAATAAACATAAATATGAAAGGTTAACAATGGAATCATCAGCCTTCAGTCTTTCTGAAGGCCTTTCTTAACAGTCAGATCCTTAGACACCTGGTTATGCTAATAAGAAGTGATTTTATTTCAGCCTTAAATGGACTTATATTCTAGAGAATTGTAATAATAATTCAATAATCTCTTTTTACGTAGTTGAAAATACTGAAATTATTAAAAGATAATAATTTGAAATAACATATGAACTTTAAAAGCAACAAGATCATTTTAGCTGATTGCTGACTGCTCATTGCAGTGTGGGAATCCTCTTTGCTGAGTCAAGTAATAATGTCTAGTTTCCTTTTGCAAGAAAGTTCATAATAGATCAAGGTAACTTTTGCAATGTTAGTGTGGAAAAAGACCGTTTGGCCTTCAAGCTTGCAACAACAATGTACTTCCTTGTCTTTTCTGTTGTGTAATTAACAAATGTTTGTTCTCACAGCATTTATACTTGGAATAATTACTTTTTGCTTATGCAAATAGTCCTTTCAGACCTTTGGAATTTATGCACTTAAATAAATATTTTTCGTAATCAAAAGCTATACTACTGATCTCTGAATAGAAAATGTTTTTTGTAGTTTGGATCTATAAAGGATTTAAATCAATGCTAACTTATGATTACTGAAGCAACTTAACATTTTAAAATTTTCCTGATTTTAAACAAAATTTTCTCACATTTCCATATTGATTTTTATGTTTGCTACAAAGAATTTCATGTATTGTTGTTTTCATCCAAATGAAACAAAAAAATTTACAATGTGACTTGGTTGCTATAAACTTTAACTCAACAAAATTATATCCATATTTAAGGCAGAGGACAAAATTAGAAGTGATGGGATATATTTAACTCTGTTATTCAGTTTGCTATAACAATTTTTATAAAATTCTCTCGTGCTAAGTGAATATTAAATTTATGTTGCGCTTAGGTATTAGCACAAAATTAATTTCATTGCCTCTAAATTGCATCTTGGAGCTTATGAAGGAAGAAAGAGCAAAGCTGTAGTCTAGTACTCTATAAATGTCTTCTTAGGGTGTCACATTTTTGTGGATTGGCTTAGATTAATGTCCTGGTTCATGGTTTGACTGTATGTGCAAGCTGGACTTTTCCTTACCTCATGAAAATTTCTTTGATATGTTACCCTGAAGCACCACTTGTGTTCTGAGTAGTTTTGTCCTACATCTTCACTAGCACATGCAGGTGGAAGAACCTTCCATTTTTTTGATTCTGACTATTCTCCGCCTCAGTCACACTAACAAACAGCTAGGACAGCTGGATTCAACAATGCTGGCAAAAAAACTTTGCTACTCATTTGAAGCTGAAGCCTGATATTGCAGAATAGGAAGTTGCATTTCTCAAGTGTTTTTCTAATCCCAGCTGGAAACTATATATATAATTCAATGTGGTTAGGAATATCTGGGTAGAAAGCTATTTTTAGGAACACGTCACTTTGTAGTCTCACTGAAATCGTGTCTTTTGCAGTTATTAGTTATCTGATTGAAGTCAGGTCCTATGTTGAGAAGAAAATTGAAGGCAATCATGAACATCTGGAAGTCAAAAGACATGCATGACAGGCATGACATGCTACCATCTGGGAGGGTGGATTACACCAGAATTTCTGTGAGGAAGAGCTGATCTTAGAGACCAGATTTTGTGTGTTGGGAGTAGTGAAGAAACTCAAGTAAGAAACATCTGTTGCAGAAGAGTAAAAAGAAATTAAGTTTAGGGAAGAGGCATGCAGAGAACTACTGGGAGCCAGGAATCTTAAAACAGGTGTCTAGAATGTATGCTGTAACTCAACTACCACAACAGTAGTTTCTATGGACACATTCTTCTCCCTCCATTTTGTGTTTTAACTCGATTTTTTTTCAACTTTATGGTAGATTTTTCATATGAAACTTCCCCCCTCTTTTTTGTTTATTTGTTTGTGTTTGTTTGTTTGTTTTTGGATTGGGAGTGTGCTTCTAGCCTCGGAAAGTCTTGGAAACGGAACTTTGTCACTCATTGCATTATGCTTCACTGAACTCCCTAGTCACCTCTGCCACGATGTCCAGGTCACAAGTTGAAGGAAACAAGTGGAACAACTGATATTCTTGGCTGACCCAAAGAAGAATTCCTCTATGAGAGAAGCACCATCAGCCACAGTTATGCTGAATTAAGAAATATCCAAATAGCAGAGGTTATTTTTCAATTGTTAGGCTCACTGTCATATATTTGACCCTAAAAGGGCTTGTAATGAACTGGGATGAATATGGATTGCCAGATTCTGAGTGACCAAATCGCCTTTTTTAAAGGGCATTGACACATTGGTTTCATGCCCCTCTGAATAAAGAGTGCTCAATGACAATCTTAAAATGAGACATCTCCCTGTCCTCAGGTTTTCCCACTCTGGTGGTTTCCCACTTTTGCAGCCTTTGCTCTTCTGATTGCTCTGCTCAGCTTTGGTTTTAGGATTAGAGTTGGCAGCTACAGGCAGCAGTACAGCATACTAAAGATATATAGGACTTTGAGAACTATCAAGACTAGTTATTTTATTTCCAGACACCTTATGTACAGACTCTTCCAGAATGTGATTTCTCATCCCATAAAGTACTGAAGGTACCAAGGAATACCAGAGTGCATTGTGGAGAATCCTATGTCATGTACAGAGAGAGCTGGAGGATCTCACAGATATAGAGTGGGCCTTCTGGTATAAAAGACTGCTCCAATTCCACCACGACTTTGCCTTTTGCAGGTAAAATGCTTAGGCAAGGATATACTACGCCTGATGAAGATGCACTGAGAAGATAGAGATTGAGGAATAAAAAAGTAGAAGTGAATTTTTCATTTGGGATGTCTTAAATTCTGAACCTTGAGCTCTACTTCTTGCTGTAGGCACTTTCAACAAGAAGTAGTCTGAGTACCAGGAGAGATGGTGACTCCTCTGACAGACAGGACTGGTTGATTTTTCTAGCTGTGCAATTCTGACCAAATTTGTATTGACATGTGATCTAGTAATAGAAAGAACTGGATATAACAACTCCCTGAGTGTTGCCTGAGCCAAATTCATCATGAGCTAACTGAGAGCTATATACTACAAAACTATGTGAAACTCTCACTTGCATTTAAAAATTGGTTGCTGGAAGAAGAATAGAGAAAGTAAACTTGCTGGAGTTCTCTGTATGCAATAACCTTGTAATGCAGGATTCTGATTCCTTTCTATTTATTCTGGGAGTAATATACTTGTGTATTGGGTTTCTGTGGCCAGGTTTTTTGTAGCAGTGGGGGGGCTCTAGGGGAGGCTTCTTCAAGAAGCTGCTGGAAGCTTCCTTTATGTCCAGCATAAAGGCTCCAATGTCAGCCGAGGTCAGGCCAATCAAGAGTGATAGTAACACTTCTGTGATAACATATTTAAGAAGAGAGGGAAAAAAAAGTTAAGGGACAGATGAATATGGCCACCAGAGAAGAGCAGAGTAAGAATTTGTGAACAGCAACTCAGACACCCATGTCAGTGCAGAAGGAGGTTGATGAGGTGCTCCAGGTGTCAGAACTGAGGTTCCCCTGCAGCCCGTGGTGCAGACCATGGTGGAGCAGCTGTGCCCCTGCAGCCCATGGAGGAGCACAGGGGTGCAGAGATCCACCTGCAGCCCATGGAGGAGCCCACTCTGGAGCCTTTGGATGCCCAAAGGAGGCTGTGACACCATGGGAGGCCCCTGTTGGAGCAGGGTCCTGGCAGGGACCTGCTGACCCATGAGGAGAGGAGCCCACGGTGGAGCAGGATTTCCTGGTAGGACTTGTGGCCTGTGGGGGACCCACACTGGAGCAGCCTGTGCCTGAAGACTGTTGAAAAGGGACCCATGTGACAAGAGTGTCTGAAGAACTGTTGCCTGTGGGACGGACTTACACCAGAGCAGTTCATGAAGGACTGTCTCCCGTGGGAGCGACTCACACTGGAGAAGTTTGTGAAGGACTCCTCTCCTGTGGGAGGGGCCCCTTGGGAAGAAGGGGAACGATTCCTCTCTCTGTTCAGTGGCAGAAAACAATAGCTGGCCATAGACCCCATTCCTCATCTCCCTGCATCACTGGGAGGGAGGAGGTAGGTCTTGGAAGGAGGTGGAGGGGGGTGGGAAAGGTGTCTTTAAGTTCCGTTTTGCTTCTCAAGCTTTGATATATTGATAATAAATTCAATTAATATTATCACTTGGAGTCTGTTTTGCCTGTGACAGTGATCAGTAAGGGATTTCTAATGGTCCTTATCTCAACTCATGAAACCCTGCATTATATTTTCTCTCCCCTCTCTGTTTGCAGAGGTGAGTGAGACATTCAGCCAGGGTCAAAACACTACAACTTGCTAGTTTTTTTGTGTTGCTGTTTTAACACTCAATTTTATTTCTGTAGGATGCTGACAGAAATAACAGAGCATCAGTTGGAATGATGGAAGTTGTAATTAAATATGTTTTGGAAATTATGTGCAAGGGTGGGCAGCATCATCTAGGTGAAGGCTACAAGTATTCAATGAAGAAATATATGATGTACCATTTATATTTGCTTCCCAAGTTTGTGGAGTAACTTGAAACAAAGTAGTAATCCCTCTCTTCCCAACCCCCTTCTCATGATATTGTAAAACTTTTCAGTCCTTGATACATAGCTCTAGATAGTGCTGATAAAAAACAGAGGGCAATTTTAATGAGAAGAAATCATAAACCTAGGATTTAGCTTCCAAGAAAACAGATCAGGACCTAAAGCACAGCCGGGCTGTTTCTAGTTTAGCCAGATTTAGCAGAAAATAAAAATATAAAGCAATTCTACCTCTGTCCTTTGCCAGATATCGGTGAAGAAAATACCACTCTGGATAAAGGAGGGTGAATTGCCTCCCATGAGAAATTGTGCAGATACCAAGCGTGAGGACAACCACTGTGCCAACAGTGGTGTAAGCCCAGGTCCACTTTGAGTGGAGTGTGTGTTGCAGAATTTTTCCTCTACTTCTAGGTAGGGGTGTGCCCTCTCTTTGTCTCTCCTTCAGCTCAGAGATATGGTAGTCCCCTCCTTTGGTCTTTAGCCTACAGTAACCTGTTACAGTTCAAGATCTCTATCAAGAGTTTCAAATTTATATTATGACACAGATATTAAGAAGTGTTTCAATATCCAAGCCTCCTATGAGCTGACAAGGCTGTTATTTGTGCCTACAAAAAAATCAATCATTAAGCCTTATAATCATCTAATCTGTAGGAAATGCCACGGGACAATAGATGCCTAAAGATTTGGTGAACAAGGCCAACCATGTTGCTCTGCAAAGATACTTTTACAGAATGGAAAATCACCAAGTCAGGCAAAAAAAGGCTGATGTCAGGGTTTCTGAGCCACTAACTGGTTGGGTCAGCAATGACATTGTGATCCACAGTACACGCTTGAATCAGGAAGAGGTGGGGATGTTATATGATGTAACTGTGCAGAAGTTCCTCCACTGACAGACAGAGAGCTGAGGAAACACATTGTGATGGTGTGGGGGCTGATGTGTGGGAGAGTCAGGATAGCGGCACATCTAAAGAGAGGGAGAGATTGAGAGACAGAGAAGGGACACAGAATTTTGGGGAGATGCCATGTGCATGGTGCCATCCTGCCAGCAAATATTGCTCAACTGGGTATTTTTATGTTTATTTGTTTTTTTGTTTGTTTATTTGTCACAGTTTTATTTTTAGCATGGTATGGAAAGAGGGCAGAAAAATAGGTTATCATAAGGTTTTTTAAAATATAAATTAAATGCAAATTATATATAAATATACTTCTGTTTTAGAATCCTAAGCAAAGTATGATATATAGCTATCTTATGCCCATGTTTATTAAATCTAAATGCAAAGTGGACTGTATATTTCAGGGCATATTTCAGTTGGGTGAGGAGGCACACTCTGACCAAGGGCTGTGGAGTCCCTGTTCTGTGAAGGCATGTGTGCAAGTCTGCTGGGTTAAAAAGCAATACTTTCTTTCTGGGCCCAGGGGAGCTTCAGAGCCCAGAGGCTCTGTGAACCAGTAAAAAACTGCAAACCAACAAACCAAACTCAACTAACCAAACAAAAAACCTCAGTATATGGACTGTGCGGCAGGAGAAATGTATCAAGTGCTTTAATCTGTCAGAAGGACCATGACTTTTAACCTTAGTGGGAATATTGCTGCTACTAAAAGTCATGGCAGTTCACATGGGCAGGATTGCAAGATTTAGTACTGAAGGCTGGAAGGTTTGTTTTGTTTGGTTTTGGTTTTAATAGAAGTATCTATTTATTTTCAGATGTTTTAAAACATAGATATACTACTTGTCATACAATAATACATAATCTCATTTAAAATATAGGTGTCAATGAAGCAGAGAGTTAAGGAACAAAAATCCATTAAATAGAGAAAAATGACTCACCATTACTGTTAGGATGACAACAGTTTCTACAGCAAGTCGAATATTTTTGACACCTTTATCACAGAATCACAGAATTAACTTGGTTGGAAAAGACCTTTGAGATCATCAAGTCCAACCTACAACCTAACACCACCTCATCAAGTAAACCATGGCACTAAGTGCCACAGCCAATTTTTTTTTAAACACTTCCAGGGATGGTGACTCCACCACCTCCCTGGGCAGCCCATTCCAATGGCCAATCACTCTTTTTGAGAAGAATTTAGGTGATATCAGGCCAGTTTTTTAGTCAACTTTAGTAATCAGTGACATTAGTGGGGGCTATAGTGATTGATGGGCTCTGTGTGTTTGTCTCTTTCCTGTTTTTCTGTGAAAATTTCAATACCTCTTGGGGTAAATCAACACACTGACTTTTCTGCCAGTATTTCTTCTTCGACAGTGGATTCCCAGAAAAATAAAACAATGTAGTAGGCCTGAAACAATATTGCTGACATCTAGGGAATCTGTTTTGTTTCTTCCCCCACCAGCCTAACCTTGACTTTTGGATCAAGTCTAACTTAAGAGAGGACTACAGTGTAACTATGAGTACCTGCTGAGTTGTACTAACTCTTATTTTCGTTGCTAGCAGGAGAGTTGTCTTTTATAAACAAAGATTTTTTCATTACTTTGTTGTCCTTATTTTACATGCAGCTTCATTTTCCTGTAGCATCAGTTATAAAATCTAGGAATTTCTACATCTAGCTCACTTGCTAGATGATGTTTAATGCTAATATGAATAACAAATATGGTAGGAAAACAAATTTGAAAATGTCTTAAACGACAACATTAATTTTCTGCATTATTGCTCATATCAATGTATTACCTCCTTACATTACTGAAAGTATTACCCAGGGACAGACAAAGGCACAGGTGAGTAATGCTGAACATTGAATTCTCTGAATTCAGAATTCTCTGAGACTTCTAACAAAACCCACTTTTTTGTCTGAAACACAAATTCGATCATTTCTGCTCTTCCCCATTCTCCTACAGAGACATTCTGAATTTGTGCTGTTCCCTACCAGTTTCTTGAACACCCAGAGGGTCCCTCAAGCTTTCCCAGCCCTTTCCCTTGTCCTGACCTGCACTGAACTATTCCAATCTGCTAAAACACTCACTGATATTTCCCAGACTTCCACCCACCTCCAGAACTTCCTGGACACCTCCCAGCTACTTGTACAAAAATACTGTGCTGCTGAGCAGGAGTCAAACCCTGTTCAGGTAGACCATTACCAAAGTTTAAACAGCAATATACTGGAATGTATGAGCTTGGATTTAATAACAGTTCACAGGCTGCAGGAAATGCTAAATTTTTTACAAGTGCTTCCTGGCTTTCATTAACTGGAAAGCATAAGGCCAGGAAATTCTGTTGAGAATTACAGCAGCTATTGCCATACCATAAAGCTGAAAGATGGAATTTGTTTTAGTGTTCAATGGAACATACATATATTTTGATGCATCAGTAAAGACTTGTTGCTTAAAGATAGCCAGAATCACTCTGAGGAACAGACGTTAATACCCAGCTATTCTTCAAACTATCTTGCTTAAGAAACATGCCTTTTGGGTCAGATCTCCGGTTCCTGACATGACTATAGAGTAACTTCAGAACTTTTTTAATGTAAGAGTTGAGATGTTTTCCTGATGTGGCAGAATAGTGATTATCAGAAAGCCCTTGAGACTCTTTCTGTATGTTGTCTTCTCCACTGCATGCTGTGGCAAATGAAACATAAGATTGGGCTGTAACACCTTACATTCAGTTACATTATTGTAGTACTGATACAGATGTGGGGACACTGATGGACTTTCCATAGAAGAGAACCAGTTGCACCTTGGAAAGGAAGAATATAAGGGTGATCAGAAGGTATTTGCAGCTGGACAGTAAATATTTTTAAACACACGCCCACTAAATATTATCCTTAGTAGACAAATGCTTTTTGGAGATAAAAAATTCCGTCTTCTGGACATATACCAGTAATAAGAAACAGCCATTTTTGATTTATAGCGAATAAAGTAATTTAAATATCAAACTATTTAAATAGATTGATAGATAAGGAAAAGAATGACAAAGGCTTAATTTAAACTGCCATGGAAACAGGGTAAAAGAATAGAAAGAGAGATGAAGAACAGGCAGAATAGGTCTCTTAAAACTGCAAAGCTGTTTTATATGATAAAAATGTAGAATATCTAGAGTTTTGAGTAAAATATTTTAAGATATATGAAAACATTCCAGCGGCATCTCCTTATTTCTGTTAAATGTCTCCTTAACCTAAAAAGTAGAGCAAATCGACTACAGGAAAAAAAAAGCTCTTGCTTAGATGTCAGTCATAGAGGAGATAATACACTGAAAGTGTATGAAACACTTCTTTTCACTTATAGAAGATGAAAGGATGAAAACCAAAACACAAAATATACAGTATAGTACAGTGTTCCTCTGTTGTTGCTAAGAAGTTGCTAAAAGTGGAGGGAATGTGATCTTTCCGTGCTGAGTGAAATTAGTCCTTCATATATTCCTCCACCTGTAACGGCTAATTGAGAGATACAGCAGAGATACTTGGTGTCCCTAAGAATTTGGGCTACTGATTTTACTTCCCATTTGCCTTGCCTATGAGCATTTATGTGATAAAGTGGTTCAACCCTTATAACATGAAAATAAAAAATTTAGATCTCATGTTCATATGTTGAAAGATGAAACCCCAATATTTATCCTCAACACCAAAATGCCTAGAAGCAAAAATACTCTTAAAATAACACTGACATCAGATGCTAATCTATGTATGTTGACAAACCTCATTTCCTGATCATCCTACATTTTCATTGTCTACTATGATGAACCTGAAATAGTGATGTATATATCAAAAGCATGTTGATATGAATGTCAAAATGCAAAATCTCATGTCTGAGCTACTGTTGTGAGTTTAAATAATTTATTGAGATTTTTATTTTGACATGGGAAGCAGAGGATTTCTGTTAACATTTGTTCATGTTCTGCTAACCACTACAAAATTAGTGTAATCAGCTTTTTCACACATAATCAGCTTTGCACACCAGCCAAAATAAGCACACAGAGATATGTAGTGTCCTCTACTACCTTTTGAAATGCCTTATTTATAGCATTATTTAAGTGTATATGCACACAATTGTTCAGTATTTTCTGGGTTTTGAAGAGATCAATAGCTGAATGCAAAGGGTAAATTTTTTCCTGTGATGGATCCAAAGACTATGTGCTTACGTTTAAAAAATGAGATGGAAAGGAAGGACAATGAAAAGTAATGCTGTATGGGACACAATATGTACTATGGAAATTTAGGATTGTGCTTATCACTTGTAATGTTATGTGTGAAGTCCAGCATGAAGAGAAATGGAACAGAGCTGTGAGCTAAAAGATTAACATGATCCTATTGGGCATTTACATTCAAGCAGGAGCAAAAGAAATACCAGGCTGTTCAAATTATTTGAATTAATGTTTTGCCTAGAACTCATGAAAATATTTCAGTTTAATGTTTTTAGTCCATATAAATCTATCCTATTTCAGAAACAGATTCAGCTATGATCCTTATACAGAAAAATTGGGTCATTTTTTCTGTCTTTAATATTATTGAATAACACTATTTCCTAGCATCTTGACTGATGTTACAGAACAATAAGACACTCAGAAGTTTGCGTTAGTGGCAAATAGCACATAATCTGAATACTGTTTTATTTTCTTCCATGCGGCAAGGCCAATTATTGCATTAAACTAGCAGGAATCACAATGTATAGAATTTGTCTGGCATGCTGTGCATTTGTTACACAGTGGCATGTCTGCACTTTTATGTTCTTGGTACTTGTTCTAAATCTAATTTAAATAACTAAAAATTCATGGGGGTTTTAGACCATTTTCCAGCTATGTGAAAATTTGTCTTATTCAGATATAAGTTAAAGTGTAACATAAAGATGGGGACCTATGTAGCAAACATCAAGGCCCAGTTATTACTTTTCATGCCAGTTCCTCTGCAATTTGTGGCTGAAAACAGAGTTCAGAAGTATGCTTGTTCTTGACTGGTTTTCTTCCACACTTGACATCAGAGAAATTGCAGTTACAATAGTTTGTCTTTTCTCTTCTTTACCTGTTACAAGAAACTTTCTGAGTTGTAGACTTAAAAACCAAAACAAACCAAACCAATAAAGTGGAACAGCACTTGAGTGATGTTGTATTACCCTGGAATAGCAGTGGGGGAACTGAGGTCTCTACCTAAAACTGCATCTGAGTGTGTATCAGAATGTGTGTATGTCAGCCCTGTTTACTTGCTTACCTAGTACATCAATTACAATCACATTTTGCGCCTTGATGCAAGAAAGTACTTGGCTGTGAATTTGAGCTTCATTTCCTAGGAATGCAGAGAAAATACAGGTATGAAACTACTTAAAGGAACAGTATGATGGATTTCCCTTTTGCCTTTGTATATCTTTATATTGATATATCCCCATTAGTATATGGAGATCCTCAGGGACTGCAAGGGGACAGTATTGGCTTTTGTAGAAAATATAGCTTTGGTATTTCCCTCTCCTGCCTACCAAATCTGTTGTAATCCACTGAGCTGCTGATGCCAACCATTGGCAGCAGCAGACTTTTTTTGTGGAAAAGTGCAGGAGACAAATTGTTATAGGATTTTGAGGTGCTGTTTTAACAATTGGTGAGATTTTATTTGCTTTTAATTTGTGTTTTGTTCACAGAAATAATGTATTCAGAAATTGTGTTAATTGTTCCATTAAAACGTCAATACAGAAGATGACAGATAGGACACAATTACTTATTGGTCTTGTGTAGTAATGTGCTCTGTGTACCTGTTTCAATGTTTATATGTTTCAATATATGGTTCTGTAAACCCCAGCTTGGACTGTTCTAAAGCTGTATCCCCTCCCACAGTGTAACCCTACCCTCACTCCTCCCATTCTCCTCACATATGGACCCAAACCCCTCCCTGCTCTGACCTAAGAGCAGGACCCCACCCCAAACCACTCCTACTCCTCCCTAAACCACTCCCACCTCCCCTTCCCATTGGCCATTCCCTAATCCCTTCCCAGAAATCCAAACCCCTTTATAAACCCAAAACAGAGTCTTGCAACTTTGCTTGATTGACTAGTTACTTGCAACTTTGAACATGGACTAGAATAAAGAACATCTGGAATAGCTTTGGATGTAGACTAGACCTAGATGTATATACTGTATATACACTGTATATATATATGTATACACACTGTATATTTAGAAGACTTAATATAGTGGAACCATGAGTAATGACTCTGCAGTAGTCCTTATTCAAACTGACTCAATTTTACCAGGGATTTTATTTTGATCGAAGGTTTTAGAACCTAACAAAAATGGCTCTTGCTAACCTAATACGAATGCTAGACCATTGCTCCCTTCCCTTCCCTTCCCTTCCCTTCCC
>WEIV01005924.1:2434-16336 GCA_013390005.1 Calyptomena viridis | reverse complement strand
GGACGACGGCGGCCCCGGCTCCGACCCGATCCTCCTTCAGCCCCCGGGCGGCGGAGCTCGGGCCGCCGAGGGCGCGTTTCTTCTGAGGGGCCGCTCGGTGTCCGCGTCCCGGGCGGTGCTGGGGAGCGGGGGCAGCCTCGGGGGGCGGCAGCTGCAGTAAGGCTGCACGATTTCCTCCCGTTGTCCTCAGCTCCGGGCTTGCCGAAGAGGTAGAGAAGGTGATAATCTGAAAACAACTAGAATATCGCTCAGTTAAAAGCTCGATTTCCAGAGGTTGCAGCGGTGCGCGGGGTTTTCCCACCCAGGTTCCTCCCAGCATTTCCCCAGGCAGCTGTGCCTGTGGTGGGTCACTGCGGCGGCCTCCGATCCGCTTGTGGTGGCCTCGAGTTCTCCTGAACGACACCAGATTTATTTGGTGTTTGAACATTCTCGTGTATGTGTTTTCAAGTTTTGTATCTTCTTCAGAGTCTTGGATCAAAAAGGAAGCATTAGACAGAATTCCAAATAAGTTAGCTCGTCAGTTTCAGAGTTATAAAGTGGAAAATAGTTTTCTTACATTTGTCACTTCTGCCAGGACACATTCCTTTAATAAGACAAGCATGAGCCCACAGGGCAGGACTGAGCCTTTTCCCCCAAAAGAACTTTTCCAAGTAGCAATTAATAGTAACTGCTTCATTTAACTGAACAGACTGCAGGGAAACAGAAATTACATATAGTATGACTGATGGCACTTTTCTCTTTTCTGTATTTAAAGGCTATGCAGAACTACCAACAGCAGTCAATATAACTTGGTCTTCAATCAATTTTAAAACGATACTACATTGGCAGCCAAAACCATCAGGTTACTTCTATACTGTAGAAATACATGGGTAAGTAGATAAGTTATGTCCATTAATGGCAATTGAAGAAGATGCAAATAAAGTGTGTTTGAATATTTCTGAGAGTAAATGCAACAGGAAAAGAGCCCAAACATTAGGATTTAGGAAAATTGCCATCTCAGCTGTTAATAATACTTCTTTGTATACAACTATAGGAACATGTGGTTCAGGCTTCTGGTTTTTCCCACTTCAGAAATGGAGAGTTGAGCTGGTCAATAGTATTTCCGTTCTGGGGTTTGGTGCAGGCAGCTGCACAGGAGATGTAGGCCAGGATACTTGGAAGAAGTTTATGCTCAATCTGACACACCATGTATTAGACAGAACTTCACCTTTTTATGTTTTTCAAGGTGTCTGGTTTGAGTCTTTTGTCCTCAGTCTTGGGAGGTGTCTAATAAATGAGTCTGCATTTTATTCTAATTGATGAATCACAGTAAATGAATAATTTGTCTTGTGGGATGATTGTAAAAATTACCTTTGTTCATTTACCTCTGTCAAGACTTTCTCTGTCATCATGTTTTATATAAGCTATCAAATACTGTGGACATAAAAAGTAGCCAGCTTATGTAAATTGTCTGACACCTCTTTCAGAACTGCATAAAAACTTCCATGAAGTTCAGTAATAAATCTGTGCTGGTTTTAGCTTCCATTTTAATATATAGGGCATTAGTAAACATGTCCTAAAGGGAAAATGCATCATCAAACCTCCTATACATTAATGAAAAAGTGGTTCCATAGTCTCTTCTGTCTCTAAAAGTGGCATGGAAATGAGAGGTCTCTCATGACTAGTGGATGAAATACCAGTGCAATGGCCTCATGTGCTCTTTCATTCTTTAAGGGAGTGATTAGATTAAGAGACTTAAAAGCACACACTTAGCAGAACAAATTGTATTGAATTTATGAATCTGGAGTTTCTTTCCAGCCATTTTGCTTGCAAAAAGTTGAAATATTTGCCCAAGATTCAGTATAGAATCAGGTGTCGTTTGCAACAGAGGCACTTCTTTAAAAAAGTTGCTCTTCCAGAGGAAGTGTGCTTAAATGCTTGCTTTCTTGTGTCTATACATTTACAACATGCGTTTGTTTCATCATAAAGATCAAATCTCTGTCCCTTTTCAATGCATCTCCTATGACACTGTCAGTAACTGATCTGTGACATAAGAAATCTGGTGAAATGAGATGGGAGTTCAGGTGACTCTTAAAAATAAAACTTGATCTACTAAGAAGCAAATCCATTTGTTAATTTTCCAACTGTCAGTACTCTTGCTCTTCCAGCTGAGATCACACAATTTTCTTTTTCCTTAATTCACCAGCAAAACAAAAACTTTAAAAATTGAAGGTGTAATATCTAATCTGTGTTTTCATTTCTTCTTGTTAAGAAATAAAATGGGGAATTAATACTTTTTTCTGGTCTCATTACTATTTCTCAAGTAAATGGACTTGCTTTCTGTCATTTAAAAGTCAAGAGAAGCACCAGAGTAATGTTTTTTGTCAATATTTTTAAAATTGTAATTCTGCAATGAAATTTACTGGTATTCTCTGATTTTTAGTGACACTTGCCACTGCACAGATGCAAAACTAAGTGACATATATCTGGAGACATTGTTGTCACATTAAACAATCAATGTCAATAGAATGTCCTGTAATAACTTACGTTTCTTGAGGAAATAGTTTTCAGATGCATCAAGAATAACACCTTCAAAGTGCTTTATGCATCTTATATTTTAAAAAACAAATTCTGCAACTGCAGAAAAATGCCCAATCAGCACTATTTATGGTTTCTATTCAGTTCATATAAAAGATTGAATGTTTAATTCATACATGTGTCCAGTAACATATTTCTGTAACTAATATGGATCATATTTGATTTACTTGATTATACTTTGAATTGTGAAATATAGCTGTACAGGATAGGGTTTCTTGAGGTTTGCTCTTCCTTTCAGCCTAGTACACCTGCAAGACTGTTCTAGTGGATGAGGGAAATCTATACAGTTTGAGGGGGAAACAGTTTTTGAATGTGTCTAAGTATGTGTCTGGTTGGAAAGTGTTGACACCTCGTTCTTGTTCTTTTCAGACAGACATCTGACATAAAAAAAAAATGCATACTGACAACAGAAACAGAGTGTGATGTTACTGATGTGCTCAGGGATGTAAAGGAGACCTACACAGCCCACATACTGTCTGTAAGGTCCGCGGGGATGGATAACTTTGAAGAGCCACCTTTTGCAGTCTCTGAAAAATTTACACCTTATATTCAGAGTAAGTAGGACTGCCAATTAAATCTTACTATAGATTTCCTTTCAAGATTACTTCCATTGACTTAAGGTTTAGATTGAGCTTAAAGGTTTTTTCTATAGATTCTTACAGTAGCTGATACTGGAGAAAAAGATATTCAGGCATAAAGCTTTCGTTAACATTGTGTACTAAATGAAGATACTTATTTACAGTCCAGGACTTCACCATATTACTATGGCTTTGTAAACAGACAGTAGATTTGAGAAGGGAAGGTAATGGATAGTGGAAGAAGGAAGTGCATGTCACATAGAAAAGATGATGTCAGTTTTTTAATTCTAAAAATCTTTGTTTAGCTGTTATTGGAAAACCAGAGATAAAGAATTATACACAAAAAGGTTCCAAACTGAATGTCGTGATCAAAGATCCACTTACACCATATACATTTCCTAATGGAAGCTTTCAGAGTATTCAAGATATTTTCCAGCATGACCTCGAATACAAACTCTATTACTGGAAAGATCAGAGTTCTGGAAAGGTAAGGTCGAAATCTAGTTTTTATTCTGTAATATTTTATGTAGCTGTATTATAGTTGCACAATTTCTGTGCTACCTTAAGAGCTGACACTTGAAATATTTTTTTTTCCTTTACAGAAAGATGCAACAACAAAAAGCCATACATTTGAAGTAAGCATTGACAGCACAAAGAACTATTGCTTCTATGCACAGGGAATCATTCCCTCCCGCAGAGAAAACCGTAATGGTCAAGAAAGCATGGTGCTTTGTACCAGTGTAGGAAGAAATATCTTAGACGGTGGGTACATGGTGCTTTGTCACACAGTCTTTAACATTCTAAAGATAAACCATTTACTGTGTCAGTTAGAAGACATGTGGAAACTCACAGGAAGAGCTCACTTCAAGTAAAATGCCACCGCCTTCAGCTAGTTGGAGTTGGTTTTAGGGTTTTGCTCAATTGTTTTGATTAAATTGTCTTAGTTGATGACTGACCACTGAGGCTTCAGATCCCATCACTAGCCTTCAGGTTCGGGTTTTTTTTCTCTGATTGTTTTCCTCAGATCCTTCCAGTACAGGTCCCATAGTAATTGCTTGAAGGATTATCTTTAAAATATAAGAGTGCTGGAAACCTACATATCCATTGACTTGTAGTTTGAACTGACCTTTAGTTATCCCTAAAGCAGATGGTGAGACTAAGACTTTCTTTACTGTTACAAGGTCAGAGGTTGGCAGATTGACTTCTTTACTGGTAAATAAGTCAGGGAGTGGTCAGTAAATCAGCCAGTCGAATTTCAGACAAACAATCTGGATAAAGCTTTCTTCAATATACAGTCATCAATATTATTTAAATAATATCACATTGCTGTACTGTATCTTCTCCACCAGATAAGAATATTTTTACTCTAGAAATGCTCTTCTAAAATTGGCAAATGAATTCAAATTAACTTTCTTATCTAGATACACAAAAATATGTATCACAGTAGTGATAAATTACTATTTATTTACAACTTAAATAGAAAACTCTTGGTGTTTTCTAGCTTATAATCTTGAATAAATTTCCACTTGGACAGAAATAATGTAGGGTTGGGGGAATGGCTTGTCTTATTCTTGTGGTGTCAGCATGGTATTTTAGTGCACTAACTAAACTAGGTTAAAACCTAATGTGAACCGGGTGAAATAAAGCTTTCCCTCAGTTCCACAAATTTATGTTAAAATGTATCCAGTTCACACTGAAGTGGTGACTCCACTTTTGTGATACTGTAAAGTATAGAAAGCATTTTTTCATTCAGTGAAATGAGGGCTAAGGGTTTGTAGCACTGTGATGTTATGGGTTCTGATAACTAAATCTTGGATTTTTTTTCTCCCCTACAGAATATGGAGCAGAAGTCTTTATCATTGTAGCAGTGATAGCAATTGCAGTCATCACTCTTGCCATTGTCATACCAGTGATTCTGTGTAAACGCAAGAAAGCAAGAGCTGCAAGAGAAAAGGAACCACTTAATGGTGTCTAAGGAAAAAGCATTGTGGACATTTATGGCAGTACCAAAGCAAAAAAACCCAACGACAACAAAAACATGAAGTGGGTAATTGGGTAGAGCCTTTTAGGCTCTCTAAAACAGGAATTTTGATGCCCAAACTTTATGTGGGTTAAAAAATTCATTAGGCAGTCACAGATGAAAATCTAGATACCAAAAAGCCCCTGTGTCACTAGTGGCCAGAGGAGCATTCTGGTGATCTGTTACAGTCATAGAACCATGGAATATGCTGAGTGGGAAGGGACCCATCAGGATCATCAAGTCCAACTCCTGGCCTGGCACAGGACACCTCGAGAGTCACACAATGTGTCTAAGAGTGTTGTCCAAATGCTTCTTGAATTCTGTCAGTCTTAGTGGTATGACCACTTCCCTGGGGGGCCTGTTCCAGTGCCCAACCACTCTACGTGAAAAACCTTCTCCTGATATCCAGCCTAAACCTCCCCCAACTCAGCTTCATGCTGTTACCTTGAATCCTGTCATTGGCCACAAGAGTGAAGAGAGCGGTACTTGCCCCTTCTGACCCTCAGGAGGATGTCGAAGACCTCAGTGAGGTCTCCCCTGAGTCACCTCTTCTCCAGGCTGAACAAACCAGGAATGACCTCAGCCATTCCTCATAAGGCTTCCCTTCCAGCCCCTTCACCATCCTTGTGGCCCTCCTTTGGATGCTCTCGAAGAGCTTCATGTGGTGCCCAAAACTGCCTCAATATTCAAGGTGAGGCCGCACCAGTGCAGAGCAGAGCGGGACAATCCCCTCCCTTGGCCTTGGTGATGCTTTGTCTGATGCCCCCCCGGACAGGGTTGGCCCTCCTGGCTGCCAGGGCACTGCTGACTCAGATTCAACTTGCCATCGACCAGGACCCCCAGGTCCCTTTTTGCAATGCTGCTTTCCAGCCTCTTGTTCCCCAGTCTCTGCACAGAACCAGGATTGCCCCATCCCAGGTGCAGAATCCAGCACTTGCCCTTGTTAAATCTGATACTGTTGGAGATTGCCCAGTTCTCTGATTTGTCGAGGTCTCCACAGAGAGCTTAACCCTGCTCATAGACTGGTCCAGAGCCCCGTCTATTGTCCTGTCTGAAAAGGGATTCTGAACTAGAGGTACTTTTGACTTGATTAGTATTGAGCCAGAAGATTTATGGTACTTGTGAGGGGAAAAAACACTACTTTTGAAAAATGTGTCCTTTATCTAACTAAAGGAACATCTTTCTGTTTCTATGAAACAAAACCTGTATTTATCTGTCTTTTATTAACTGGTGAAAGGATCTGTTCAGATGTGACAAAATGGCTACTGTTACTTCTGCACTTCTTGGATAAAATTAACTTGGGTCTATTTATCTTTGGATATAGAGAATCAGAGGTAAACAAACTGAAACTACTGTACTGGTGACTTGTAAGTAACACTCTTGAAGCAAATATTTGCTATCCATCTGGAAAGTCTGTTCAGATTACACTACACCAAGAGTTACACAGACAGCACAGTCTGGTAGTTCCAAGTAAGTGTTAGAACAAATACTTTGCAGGCTTTGAGTCAGTAGTAACTCACTTCATACAAGCACTGAATAGGTAGCAGTATTTACTGCATTTTGAATATTATTTTTAATTAAACACTTGATGAATAATTTCTGTGACATAGATTCAAATCATCTTGGTGATGGGATTTGGAGGTACCTGTTGCTTTGACTTTTAATATTTATTTTATAAATGAGACTCTAACTTTTATACTGGTGATATCTGTATTTATGATGGTAATTTATACTTTTCTAGTGAAATAAAGGTGACTAGCAAAACAAGACTTTCTTTTCTTTTTCAAAACCATGTACAGTTTTCATTCCAGAACTAAACTAAAAATACATTTAGGAAACTTACTTTGTGACAGCAGTGTAGGCAAACTGCCAGAAGTTTAACCAGGCCTCTGCAAAACAGACCACGAGGGTACCTACTACCTATAAGGATAAAACCATGAGAAGCCACAAGGTGATGAAAGGTTTTGAAAAGTCCCGAGTCACTTTTTGGCTGTCCACTTGTGTGAGCAGTTAGTCAGGGTTTACATTCAAAGCTTTTCATTCTAATGGAAGCAAACCAGACATCTCTGGATGTATCATGTAGGGATCCCCACAGTGGTGCCTGTACTGCTTGTGGTACCAATGTTCATTCAAGGCATTATGGGGTCTGGCCCAGACATAAGAACTGCTAATGATGGTGATAAGCACACACAAAACATGCACACAAATAAAATCAAGAGAATGGAAGATTTTCATCTTGTAGTTGGTACTAATTGGCTGTGGGCCTTAATGCTTTATACATTCCTTAAAAGAAGATATCCATTATATTCACAAGAAGGAATACCTTACAAAATATCACAATCTACCAATTTGTCCAGAATTGCATTTTCACCCCTACTGTATTATAGACACCATCTGTGTATGGATTAAGATTGGTGAACGCGTGAGTGTGGCTTTGTTCTTTAATTCCTCTTACAGATGGAAGAAAACAATTACCACAATTCCCCCCCAAAAATACTTAGTATTGTGCAATAAATGCTTAATGCATTTTCTGCTGATGCATGAGCCTTGTATAGAGAAGAAATCTTACAACAGCAATCAAAAATATGAGAACCTGTGGGAGTAAATTTAAAAACATTCCAAAGTTGCCATCATTACTTCCCTTCCCTGTAGTGTTCTGCTTCCGCAGCTTCATTCAGTGCCAAGCTCAGAAAAGGGAAGAGCTAATAGGAAAAGGAAAGCTTGCGGATTACAACAGAGCATTTATTAAACTAGAGCATGCAGTTGCTTTTTGTAAACTACATAGAATGATGCTATAAATCATACTTCATTACTTAAAGAGATTTTTGCTTGGTTCTGATTATAAAAGAGGGAGAAGTAAGGGCAAAGGAGAAGGTAATGAAGGGGGAATAAGGGGAGAAAAAGAAGAGAACACCCACTTAAAAACAAGTGCCTTAAATGGCAAAAGAGTGATCCACGACTGCACAAGTTCTGGAAAGCTGAAGCATTTCTGTTTCCTAGCTGCAGTATGTTACCATCCAACAATGCTGAGTAACCAGAGTCACGGGGCTCACAGATCTTATTTCAAAGAGGTTCTTTGCTGCTTGTGGAGACAGTTGAGAAAGGGGGTTTTAATTGCAAACTTCCATAAGTACTATCCTTTGGACTGAGCCCACGCAAAATGTTTTATGCAGAGATTTTCTCAGAATATCAGGAGGTGCAGAAGTTGTTGTTACACCAATAAAGGGATTGTCACTAGGAAGAAAGACTATAACAACACATGTGGCCCCTTCAGCACTGTATGTATCTATTTCTAGCGGACTCAGCTTTCCACTGTGAGAAGGCTGCTGCTGAGAGGCATGTAATGGATAAGAACATGATTATAAGCTTAACTTGGATCACTAGTTATGTGGCAACTCAGGACAAAGAATTCCTGCATGAAGTGAGAATAAACAGCCGTGACAGATTACTCTCCTGGTTCAGTTTTGTACAGCTGATTATTTTACAGGTTAGCAGTGATTGCCATACAGGTTCAGAACCTTGTAATACACTGTACCAGACCCGAGAGTCAATTGAATCATCTTCTAATTACACAGAATTTATCCACATCCAACTAACCATGATTTCTATAGTCTATGTTTGTCCTGGTGGTCGTGTTTGAGAATGACAGGAAAAGAACAACCTGCTAGACAGGACAGAAGCAGGAACTGGCCAGTCGGAAATCTTTCCCCAACCCTTAGGTGTGGTGTTACTCACCATGGCATACGGTACATATGACATATGACACAGTACACCCATTCCCTTACAAAGAAACAGCCACAGAAAGCTGCCCTTCCCTTATTCGATGGTGTGTGCCTTCCCATGCCCTACAGCAGGACTCTTAAAAAACCTCAGGGTGTAAAGATCATGATGTGTGTTACAAATCTCTTCCTTACACCACATGATGAAAAATCTTCCCACCAGCAGGATCCTTCTGCCTCTTCTGGCACAGGTTCTCACTCAGCCCACAGAGCCTCTTTCAGCATCCCCCCCAAAAAGGACCAGAAAGAACATCTTTCCCTATAATGCCTCAGCCTCTAACTGTAGCTGAATTAGCCAAGTTCACAGGAAGATTTCCCTCAGAGTGATTTCTTCCAGTAAAACCTGATTATAAACACATAGTCACGTTGGCTGCCTCCAGAGTTTCAGAGCCAGGTCCTGTCTCGTGTCCAATTGCAGAGATTGTGACTATTTCTCAGCTTGTCAAAATTATGTCCTGTAAATGACATATGTCAGTGACTGGCTTCTGTGAGAAGGTTGCAACATTTCTGCTCCGGACTTCCTCTGGCTCCATTGCTGATGTTTCCATTCCTCTGCCACATCTCTTACTCATTTCCATTACCTGTTCTTCCCCAGAGATGAACCCACCACCTCATTTCTGCAAACTGGGCAGGATCTCATTTAAATCAGAGTATAGGACCTGAATAAATCTCTATCCCTTAATCACAATCAAGAACATACTAATAGCATAGAAGCACTTTTTTACTTTACAGCTTGACTTGGTCACCATTTCTGAGCCAGTAACTTCCAGAACATTTGCTAACACTGCTTTGAGTACCTTCTCATTGCACCTAATTATCTTGAAATGTAATTTTTTAGTGGCTCATTTAAAATAGAAATGAAGTTATTAATCTGAGCTCAAAGAATATTCCAGCTCTCATTTATCCTCCCTGATGCACGTCTATTTTTATTTTCACATTTTCCACCTTATTACTTCAAGAAATATTCGAATAGCAAAGTACTGTCACTGTTATATTCACAAAACTATTTTCTCAAAAGAGGTTTAATTAAAACCCACCTTCCTCTGAACAGAGAAATATTATCCCAATGAGATCACAATGTAATTTTTTAATTAGTTATTCAGTAATCACATAACAAAATTAAAAAGCTAATGTAATGTAACAGGACTTAACACCACAGATCTGTTCCTCCTGTGCCCTTCACACTGCAGGTTTCTTACATTGGAACAGTGGCCCTGTATACACAACTTGTGCTTTGTGAGCAATCTGCACAATATTAATTCTGCAATCTGTGTCTGGTTATGCTTCGTGTGCCTGGAAAAGCTGACCCCAAGCGGCAAAAAAAAGGCATAACCAGCACACTGAGATCCAGTTGGAATCCAGATTTCTCCAAAATTTGAAGGAAAAGGGCACATGAAATTTGTTAGATCTTCGCTTTTCTAGTAATGAAGAGCAACAGATAGCTCTCTTTGAGCTGTTCAAACATATTAAGGGTGGGAGGAGTTCTCTCCTCTCAAACATCCCCCCATATTCCATTCAGTGCTTCCCTTTGACAGGTTCTCCAGGAATCTTGGGTTGTAACATACCCTGTGTTGTCCAATTTTCAAGCACAATCCATCAGCACTTATTTACCCTTTGTTTGCATGTTGGTGTTAAAGCCCACACAAAACCATTCTCCCTTCTGACTGACTTCTCCTTTAGTCTCAGAATCTAACTCAAGAGTAAGAGACTTTCACACTGGCTGTTAAGCTTCTTACCAGACTCTTTTTTCAGTATGCTTCTAACAGAACACAGATTCCTGTTGCTGCCACTTTAACTCTTCGAGGAGTGGACTGAGAACCTCAGAAAAGGGACTGAAATCTTCTAGAAGCACTGGAAAACATTTTAGTACTGCTGCACGTCCTAAAGAGAGCTGCAGAAGCCCTGTAAATTAGGTTGAAGTACAAGCTATGTTTGGAACTGTGATAATATGCTATCTGTTCAGCAGCAAGGAAAAGAAAGGCATGGGTAGGAATAGCTGGAAGGCAGCTGTATTTGTAACCAGGGCTATTTTGAACTGTATGTGCTTTGAGTTCTGCTGAGCTTGTCTTGAAAAAACCTGAAAAAACACCTTTTGAGGGAAAAGACCTTCCACTCTAAAAGCAATGACAGGCACAGGAAGTCAAAATGAGGGGCTGCTCTTCTGTACCCAGTCTCTCAAGCAGGTCAGTACACTATGACAAACTTGGGGACAATAAAACACATGGTGTGCACAGAAACTACCACTGTCTGACACATCTACTCAAGTACCTTCTATCCCACCAGCATCATGCAGCTCAGGGCCTTTGAGGAAATTTACAGAGGTTAACACCCTAAAGCATGAAGAGAATTTTGTGAACTAACCTCAAGTAGCCTTTCCAAAACTCTACTTAGGACTATTATAAATACAAGTATTCTAATAATTAAAAAAAAATTTAAAAGGTGGGGTTTTTTTTCATCTAGTTACATTTGTGGGTTAAAAAGAAAACTGTATCAATATGTAGATTTGACCTTGGCCCTTAATTCCCTACTAAGCTCCAAAAAACTTTTGCAAAGGGTTCCTGGCTTTTCAGAGAAGTCCTGTTGCAATATAGGACTGGATCCAAACTTTAAGAAGCCTTCAGCACACACCCCTTGCTTTTTAACCATTATTTTTCCCAAGCACATCAGCTTATTAGCTCCTCTACAGATACTTCTTTACCTTTCAGTGTGTTACCAAGTCTGTCACATTAGTAGCTTGACACAGCTGCGTTTAGTTCTGTTGCTTTTGCACCAAGATATTCCTGCAGTAGAGTGCTGCAATAAATAAATAAAGGCTAGCTTATTTTGGGGAGCATCTTGACACTACTTACCTTGTCATGATTCACAACAATTAAAATTAGTCAAATGTTTTTTAGTATCTGCTTGCACAAAAACACTCAATCTAAGGAGATTAAGGGTATATTTGCTTACATAGAAGAATGTCTCTTCAATTGCACATGTGAAATATATTTTTCAGAGCATGACTCCGCAAACTTTCTATAATCAAGTTTAAAAAATTAGCTTTGATTTGTGCCAAACAGTGAAATTATTTTAATGCAGACAATTTGCTTAGTCATGTAGGTGGGAGTTCCCTATTTCTATCCAAGTAAACCAATCTCAGTAGTTTTAGTTTTGTCTAGACAGAATTGACCTCATTTTTCCAGTTCTGTTCTATTTTGGTGCAGCATCATGTGTAGATGCCACTTGTCTCCTGAAATGAGGGATGGGTGTGGAATAAGGATACTGGTCTGTGGACAAGCAGAACAACCCTTTCGATAGTAAAAACAATTTTGCTCAATCTTTATGGCTCAGACTTGCTAAATGTCACTAAGAGGGAGGTTTCTAACCAGTGTAAGAGAGGTTGTGATTATTAAGCCTGATTTGTGACAGATATATTCCACATAAGTGCAATGTCCAAGTTTCCCTTCTCTCCCACTTTAAAGTGCCACTGGATGACTATTCTTGCACTGTTGCATTCATTGCAGGATTACCGGCAAAATGTCTCTACTTTCCCAAGTCAATCTGCATGGACTTTCACCAGATTTTTAAGACTATATCCTTAGTTGAGACATTTCCTTTCAAAGGGAGCACTACCGTTTTAGAATGCTATACAATACACTTGTTGCACAACTAATCTCAGCTAAGAGAAGGAAAAAGCAGGACTAATTAGCATTAGAAAACACCCATTCCTTTAAAATCAGTTAATCTTGGCTGTACTTTTACACTACTATCTTTCACTATCTTTATCCTGATAGCTGGTATGTCTACCACAACAAAAAAAACCAACTAAAAATCACAAATATAATAAAGTTGGAGCGATTGTCTTATTTTCCTCAAAGCACAGAAATTAAGGAGCACTCTAAAGAATGACCACATTATGTACTGGTATTAAGTTATTCAGGCCCATACTCTTCTAAAATCAATAAAGGGAAAAGAAGTGGCCAGTGGACAAAGGAGAGAGAGGTCAGACTCACAGAATATTCTGAGTTGGAAGGGACCCACAAGTGTCACCGAGTCCAGCTCTGAAGTGAATGGCATGTACAGGGATCAAGCCCACGACCTTGGCATTATTAGCACCAGGCTGTAACCAACTGAGCCAACTTCACTGCAGACTTAAAACAGATTAACACCTGTAATCCAATTGCTCTAAGTATGTACTGTGCTTGGTTAAGCCTACAAGTAGATGGCATCACCTGGCTGATTCCAGGGCAAATTTCAGACAGTACCACAGGCCTTTTATAAGCTGAACACAAGCCAATCAGCTCACTGAGTAACTAGAGATTTGCTGAATATGCATTCACTGTATTATCACAAAATTCCTAATTACATAATTAAGAAACATAAAAAGCCGAGATATATTTTATCTTTAGATTTATTATTACTTCAGAGGCACTTAATGTCTTACATTTATATAGCGCCATTTCCCCCTCCAAAACATTTTACAGTATTTACACACAGGAATGTTTCCCACCAGCGTTGAAATGCAGCCATCTGACTATTACCAGTTCCACCTTCAAAGCACCAACAGTTTGAGACTGAAAGAATTCATCAGTACTTTGTCCTATTAAGACAGTTGAAAATGCCAATTTACGAACTCCCAACTTGTGCTATTGAGGAAACGTAACTAAAATACAGTATCACAGTGCAATTCTGCAACAGAACTGAGACTTGGATCACTTTCATCAGATTTTTTACAATCTTGCATTAGATCAAGTCTATCTCAAACACTTTAGTGTAAGGCTTTTTAAGAATATAATTCTAAAACATCATTATTTTTTATGCTTTCTTTTTTAAGCTTCTCTTACAATCAAACACAGAAGAGTATTTTTATTTCCTTACAGTACATCTAGACACACTAAGTTCTGGCCCTAAGGAGATACCAGCATTCTCAGTTTCAATGAACATCATGGCATCTAAAGGCAAATGCATT
>WEIV01005882.1:4052-21499 GCA_013390005.1 Calyptomena viridis | reverse complement strand
TACAGCCAGCAATGTAGAAATACTGAATCATGTTCCAGATTTGAGAGTAGCTGCACTTAAAAATAAGCCAATTCCTCCTTTGCTCACGTGCATTTCCTTTATGTAGAAAGTAAAAATAGCTATGGCTACTGATAAAGGAAAATTTGCAACTATTCCTTTGCTACTACTCCACATGAACTCTTGCAGGCACACAACATGGAATGTGCTACTAGTTCATTTCTCTTCCACAACACAACCCCAGGCTCAAGGTAGATATTAATCACAAGAACATATGGGAGAGATGTGGCCACATTTAATGTTCTTGTTACTGATCATCCTCCAGCACCTGCTAAGAGATACGGATGTCCAGGATGCAAGGACATGCATAAACACTCCCCCTCCCCTTATTTTTGCTTAGAGAGGTTAACACTACATTAAAAATTATCAACTTTGTGTCCAAAGTTTTAACAATGAGATACGTATTTCTGAGGTAAGAATTATTTATTTATGTGCAGGTGTGGAAAAGAGGCTTTTAAAAGCTTTTAACTCTGAGGCTAAACTAGAAGTCAAGTAGCTTCTGCACTTGCTTTAGTCCACCTTTTACAGAACTGGAGCAGAAGACTGCTAAAAATCACTCAAGGGGAAGAAAATAGAAGTTACTATAGGTGCACTTACTGTGTGTATCAGCAAGTGAAAAAGAGACCCAAAACACTGTAAACATTTAGATGTTGGGAGTGTCTGTATTTTTTGTGTAGCATTAGCAAAAATACACTCTCCTCTGCCTTAAGTTCCTGCATTCATCCTCATGGTATTGACACAAGGCTCAATCATTCAGAAGTTACTTCTGCCCTGCTTGTCAATGATGTATTTCCTGTTGTGCAGCTATTTTAATTTATATGTGACTATTTGACATAATGTGCAGCAGTTTCCTTGGTAAGAGTTTTGAGTATCTCTTAACTCATTAAAAGTAATGAAGAAGCGAGTCTGAGAGACAGGTTTATCAAGGAAATGCATATGCTTTAGATAAAGAAAGCAGACTTTTTATGGTGCCTGCATCAGCTCATCCTCTGTCAATTTAGCTTATAAAAACAGATGACTCCTATTCAAGTCAGTAGAGATATGTATTTTCTGTACTTTTCACAAATCCTCTTCTTCCAGGTATTTTAAAGCCCAAAATTGAGTTCTAACTGCCTTCATTAAAGATGTTGAGTACTATTTGCAGCAGAAGAGAATGGGACCAGAACTGTTTGCATTTCATATTCCAATATAGATTTGCAAAACAACCCTGTGAGCTCTGGCAGCATTTACAAGTACTTGTTTAAATAATAGCACTCTGAAACAATTTCCTTGCAGAAAAGAATAAAAATGGAACAAATACTGGTTAGTCTGTGCTTTAACTTTTCCTAACGGCTCTAGTACCCAGTTCTTGGAGTATACACACCAGTTCAATGCTGCACCATCAACTGAGTAACCTTGTTAATGAAGTTTATGAGGCAGGTAGTGATATTTTCACTTAGATGCTTGTGGCACAGCATTTTTCTTGACCCAAACCATAGAAAAACAAAGCCAGTGCTAAAACATACGTAAGAACTCAGATTTGGTGGTGAGATGAAAAATGTCCATCTGATTTTAAATAGTTGCATGCTGTGGGTTGCATGGCAGTGGCCAGGTTACCTTTTCCATGCAATAATCTTACCACTCTGACACATTGAATAACCTAGTGTACTTTTATTAAGTAAATGGAAGCAGAGGTTAATGAACATTTATTGGACCAACTTAACACCTTGAAATCACAGGCATCAGTCAGACTGAGAGGCAGCATACTGATAAGATCAAGTTTTCTTTACAAATCTAGGAGCCCCTGTACAAAAATAAAGTATAAAAGGGGCAAACAGAAACATTTGTTTCTTCCCAATCCCAGGGCTGCTTCTGAGGTCACATTCAGCATAAATTTAGAGAAGTCCAAGAGGTGCTCTAAATTATGCAGTGATATTTACAGTACTAGGAGGACCCTTCTCCAGTTGGAGATTGAAAAAAAATAAAAAAAGCTATAACATTAGCTCTGCACCTGCATGAGTCTTCCCTAAACAAGCAAAGCTTCCAGCAGAACTTATGGCAGCCTTTTGCCTTCTATGTACCACACAAACAACAGAGACACTTCAGAAGGGTTTGGGCAGGGCGGGAGGATCGGGCAGAACGAGGAGTCCTGGGCTTGCTCTGTGCTGAAATTGCTCATGGAGCTCACTGGGTTGAGCGATCAGCTGAACTTAAAGCCTAGGGGGGTTTCCATGTTAATCTTTTGCTACAGAAGGTTCCTACAAGGAAAACAGTCTGTGGTAAAGAGGAGGCAGGACAGGACGCTAACTGATGTGCTTTACAGTTTTTGTCTCTTGATTAAAGGTTATACAGTGAGAATAAAAGTAACAAAGCTCCCCAGGTCAGTCTTTCTACTGTGTAATATTAACTGAATGGTAGCTCCACTTAAGAGAAAAAAGGTGTATTAGTTACATTAAATTACTACTTATTGTCATCTACATAAGGCAGAAGCACCCTCTTGGGCCTTATGAATTTTCTTTCCTTACAAGCTGGATACACAGAAACTCCAAGAAATTCACATTAACAGAGTCAAAAGTGTGTAGTTAAAACATTTATGATGGACTATACTTGAATTATCAAAATTACTTTACCTGCTTAATGTCATAAACATTTGAGATGAAAAACATGTCACTGAAGTCAGATACCAATGCTCACCAGAGAAGTTTGTATTTCTAACATCAGAAACACTCCACTGCTTGATTTTCAGTAGGTCTTCCCATCTTTGTGCTTTACTGGGAAAAGAGGTAGTTCTGAGAGTGAATGAACCTTCGATGAGCTCAGCTAGTGTGTGACACTACCATTGCAACAGCTGATCCTACAGGAGCACTGCCTAAGGTTCATCCAGGACTAAAACGACACAGCACAACTACTTGAAAAATTACCTCTTACTCACTAAATTGTTCACAGTTTGCACTACCCCCTTTTTCAGGGGCTAAATTCAGAACAGATGAGCACCTACTATTACTCTGATAAGTTCCCTCTTGCTTATGTGAGGCCCACACTGATAGTTTCTCACGGGTCAGTTACCACAGAACTACAAACTCCAAGGACTCGGTCACAGTTCCTGTTTTGGGGCAGAGCCACAGAACTGTGATTCCAGCTGGTTCACCAGGTGGGGTAAAGCCATGGATCGAGCTCCTTCTGCACTGTGGGCTGCAATCTGGGCTGTGAATGCAGCCCCAAATGAACTCCCTGCCTGCCCTGGCTGGGTGGGAGGATGCCTGGCCAGACCTAGATATCACCTATGGGTTTTACAGGAATAGAGGTCTGACCACCCAACCTGCAGAAGGAGTAGGCAGGAGAAACTGATCAACACAACTGNACAGGAATAGAGGTCTGACCACCCGACCTGCAGAAGGAGTAGCTGATCAACAGAACTAATGTAAAGGTTCAACCATGAGAACCTTTTCTGATTACACCCCAAACAACGGGAACAGTCCACAGATCAATTACAGCTGACAGTTCCACTTGGAGGAAAAACCCTTTAAGAAGACTGTATCATCTTAATATAAACACTAAACTTCATGCTATACAACAGCACAGCCAACCACGCTTTGACAAGAAGTCATTCTAAGAAACATCCTATTTCTGACACCTAAAAAGAGGTGGCAATGTTTGCTTCCCTTAAGCATTTCTAGAAAAAACACAAACCACCTGGGCCAGCAAGAGCATAAGGGAAATCAAGTGCCAGGTCAATACATGGTTACATTTCCTTGCTTGGCTCTGCCCTAATTCTGTCTTTGTTGAACCTGTGCTGGTCCAGGTGGATCAGAGCCCCTGGGACAGGCTGCAGGCTGTGCCCTACAAGGGCTTCCCTTAACAGACTTTAAGACACTTTTTCTCACTGCATGAGTCACTGGTTTGTTCTTCAAACTCCCTGTGATGAAATGAAGGACCCAAAAGCATTTAATTGTTGAACACATAAAAGGAAGTATATTTAAAATAAAAAAAATTGGTCAGACTGTAGAGTCAATTACCATTTTTAAAGGAATTTACAGGGCTGTTGTAGATGAGTCTTTTGGAATAGTCAGTTTATCGCAATGCCTAAACTGGTTTCTTCATTGCACAGTATTTTCTTTTAAAATGTGTGCATCTTTAAACAATTACATACATATTAAAAACCAGCATTTCTTTGCTTAAACTTAATTAAAACGTTAATACTCTCAGACAACACAGATCTGAAATGGTGAAACCAGTAATTGCCCCCTCCCACCTTACAACAAATTAAATTGAGACAAAATTACAAACACATTTCACTACATGATTATTATTAATAAAAATCAGTTTTTCTTTTTTTTTTTTCTTTTTTTTTAATAAAGTTGCCCAAAATGCAAGGGATGTGCATAGGTTTACAACTTAGTCAGAATAATAGTTTACTTTATTCCCTTGGGTACGTGTTCCCATGAACGGAATGTACTTTGCTGTAGATTACAGGTTTTATCAACACAGATACACCAACAGCATGAACGCTTGCGACTGTCCACATGCATTAAGAGTCAAGACCCAATTTCAAATTTCTAAAAGTTTTACAGAGTTCTTCAAAGAGACAGTATCACATTATCTGGATGTTACACAAAAGTACTTAAAAATACTATCCTAGGAGAAAAAAAAAAAAAAGCGAGAAAAGGCCTTTAAAATTGATGAATTTGTTTCGTAACCACTAGACTAATTACTTCAAATAAATAAAGGAAAGCAAAGTATTCCAATCCATAAAATCAGACTCTAAAAAGAATGTAGTGTTCCACCCCCAAGTTAAGGTAACAGAATCATATTATTATTACTATTAAAATAGATTATAGAAAGCAGCATCTATTTTGTGCAGTTTTTAGGGGCCCTTGAAATAAAAAGCTATGATTTCCAAAAATATAACATTCCAAAGGACTGAATAATACATATATTTAAAGATACATTTTATTAAAGTTTAGGAGAAATGATTAAAAAAAAGATACTGTCTCTTTAAATTAGTGTTTAATCTTTTTTTTTCCCCTCCTCCTATCTATTCGGACATGACAATAATTATATTTTAGGTCACACTACATCTAGGTAGTCTCTAGGGGCCAAGACCTGTTGACACAAGGTCAGTAACGAAGAGGTTTTCCATGTATGAGGTGGTTCCCAGTAATGACAGATTTTTTTCTCCTCAATTCTCTCATGCCCGGTTCTAGTAGACCCAGGACACCGGGACCCACTGGGAGGCCGTACACACAAGCTCGATGGCTTCCTCCAGGTGCCTGATAGTCTCATCAATCTCATTGTTGATAATTGTTAGGTCAAAGTAGTGTGCATATGTTCTCTGTAAGATTTCAGACTCCTTCTGCAGGCGCTGAAGAGACTCGTCCTGTTCGGCCAGTGGGAAAGAAAATGGAGAAAGAGAAGTTGGATCGTTTCGTGCTCTTCTACAACAGCTTCTCAACTGCTGTTTACAGAGAAGGAAACGGGCAAAAAAATCTTAGGGAGATCTAAGTGCTTTAGCTTCCCCATCTACACCTATGGGAATCACACAGGAGAAACAGCAGAATTTCCCTCTGGAAGCTGACATTCCAACAGCACTCGGCTATTGCCATTACTTGAGACAAAACACAACTCTAGTGTTAAAAAAAGCAAGGTAGAGGATGGAAACTTGGAAAAGCAGCATGGACATGAGCACTGGAGACCATCTGTGAATAAACTGGACAAGTGCACAAATAAGAGCTACTGGGCCTGGTGAGGACACAAGAAACAGGGTATATGGTCAGGTATCAGCTGTTCCCAGTTTTGGTAATGTTTTCTGTTCAACACCAATCTTCTGGGTCTACTTCCTGCAATGATCAGTTACTGATGTGGAAGTTCTCTCCTGTGGTTCCTATCTTAGAACATGGCATTTCCAGCACCTCTTAGTGTGAGATCCTGAAAACGAACCAGGCAGCCAGTGACACCAGTCTGCTGCTCACCACAGCTTTGTGTCAAGGTCCTTTCAGTAACACCTGCATGTGACTTTGTGGGTGTCCTACAGGGCTCTGTACAGCTGTTAGTGAGGTCTGCCTGCCCGAGGGAGCTGGAGTGCAAAAGGTTCTTCATAGGGCTCTGCAGCAATTTTAAGTTTGAATTATCTCACTGCAAATTCCCCTACAAATTAAAAAAAACCAAACCACCATTTGCTGTTTTCAGAAATCTTGAAACAGTCACAGGAAAGCAATCAAGTCCTTCCTGTCCCCAGATTTGGGATGGATATGGTGCAAAATGACTCCTGTTGCTCTGTAGTATCTACAGGCTCACCCTACCTGATCATTTAACTGGGACACACTTTATTAAACAGAGTTTTAGGCTGCAGGAAGGAGAGACACAGAGCCTGCAGCTTTTTTTCCCTAGAAATTATTCCAAGAACAGAATTTTATCCAGCTGCTGAGACACACCCTCCACGTTTTTTTTCCTTCCTGTTTAAACTTCCCAATTATTTGCAATTACAGTGAGAAGTCACTGTGGAACAACTTTCAGGACCTGTGAATGGAACAACCTGCACTGAGACAGGAAACCAGCCACTTCTGGAGGAGAAGTTCTGTAGCAAAGTTACAGTTCTGCTTCTCTTCTGAAGCTGGAGCCTCAAATGGGGACAGGGGTTGTGCTGTGGTGTTGCCTTCACTTGATAATCATTACAAATTTAATTCCAAGTCAGACAAACACTCCTCACATGCACTTCTGTACATGGGATGTTCCTTGTATGGACCACTCTGCACCTCCAGCAATGCCTGGAACTTCCACAGAAAATACCAGTGTGTGCAAATTTAACTTATGCTATTAACAAACAATATGGATCAAAATAATATTTAATATTCTTGTGGAACATTTCATGTACACCAGAGTCTTTAAAACAAAAACCTAGTTAGGTAAACTTCCAACTTCTCATAGATTCCTAAAGGGGCATCAATTTATATCAGCTGAGCACGTAACCTTTTCTTCTTAAATTAACCTACAAAGGAAAGTTAATAATCTGTCATGCAGAGTATTCTCAGTGCTTTAAACATATCCAGCTAAGATTAAATTTATATTTAAAGCCTGTCTTGTCAAAATCATACTGCACCTTGAAAAGAGTTTTAATCTCATGGCACAAGGGCAACAGTAGCTGAAAAGTCCCTTGAAGCCTTAGAATTGGTAAATCCATATGTAGGTTTTTAAATGCTATTCAGATTTCCCATCAATGTTACTTTTACCTACAGGTATGATAATGAACTTTTCTCACGAGAGCATCTATCTTGCTGTGACTGACAGTAAAATCTGAAAAAACTTACAGCCATCTCATCTTAAAAAAAAGCCTAAATGTTTCAAAAACTCAGTAAATTTTAATATTTTTCTGACTTAGCTTCTCCTAGATCCAACTTTACTGGGGATCAAAGTGGGGTGTATTTTTGAATATCTGAATTTCCTAGCCTTTTGCAAATGTAAAACATTACTTTTTTCATACACTTTTAGGGGCACTAATATGTTTGGACTAGACCATTGCAGGAATTTTCAAATAGGAATTTTCATTTTCCCAAGTTCTGCAAAAGGAAAGGAGATTATAGTTCTTGATTTTTGTTTCATTCTGGGACCAAACTTCACCTGTGTTTGTGATGGAGTATTTCCTTGTACATTCAAAGCCCTGTCAGACTTGGCTGTTTCCTCTGTGTCTGTGAAGCCTTAAATGCCAAAATTAATCTTCAAAGCTAACACTTACTCAAAACATTTGCTGTACTTCCTCTCAATTTCTCTAAAATTTCTTAATTAAATTTTGAATAGTGAACATTCCAGATTATTTTCCAAGCAGGATATTCTCCAGCAGTTGTACTCTCAATAGCAGCAAGAAAGAGGATATTTATGAAAATGTTCAGCCTTCTGCAGACAGACAAATGAATGGCCACAACTTCAGTAATTTAACATTTGTGAGCACAACATCTGCCTTTCTTCTTCCCTCAGCTCTCATGCAACAGGCATTTTGAATAGTGAATATTCCAGATTATTTTCCAAGCAGGATATTCTCCAGCAGTTGTACTCTCAATAGCAGCAAGAAAGAGGATATTTATGAAAATGTTCAGCCTTCTGCAGACAGACAAATGAATGGCCACAACTTCAGTAATTTAACATTTGTGAGCACAACATCTGCCTTTCTTCTTCCCTCAGCTCTCATGCAACAGGCATTTTATGTGGGTCTAGCTGCAGTGTCCATTATTGGAACAGACTTCTCTTTCCTAATTCAGTTCACTTTCCTCATCTTCTCTCCTCCACCATAGCTGGAAGGACTGAAACATGGCTTTATCCATGAAACATCTCCTGTGTAAATAAAGACCACCAGTGGCATCTTCAGTCTCTGAGGGCTGGGTTTTTTAGACTGAAAATACATAGGACAATAATTGCTGCTTGTGACAGTCAAGCACAGCTTGACAAATTACTAATATTCCTTTCTAAGGCTGTGGACAATGTATAAACACACCACCAGGCCTTTGCCAATTTTGCTTCAACAGAAAGAAATTAATTTAATCAATTTAAGCAGCTGGTGGACTGCAAACTTCCTAAGAAAAATTCCTTTTACTCCTTGCCCGTAGGAAGGGAGAAAGCATAGCTAAAAGTTAGCAGAATTTGGCTCAATAAAGATTCAGATGAAACAAGTAAAGCCTGTCAACTTCTCTTTGCTGCTGTCTGGGCAGTGGGAGGTAGGAAACAGCTGGAGGAAAGAGGAACTACCCCAGAGTTTTCTGATACGTTTTCTTCTCAATCTATTTTAGCAAAACAATCATCTGATTTAAGTTTCCTTTGTGATTAGAGAGGTGGGGGCACTCTGGGAGATTTCCTATGTGACTTAAATGGGTCTTGTGCTTTGCAGTATTGCTCACAGTGCACTGCCACATTCACTGGAAAGGGCAGTATTTTGTCTCCTAACTCCTGGTGTGTGGGCCTTGATTATCAGACACTTTGTGTGGTTTATGACAGGCTAAAGTGTCTCTAGAGACAGGTTTAAGATCAGGCCTCTGTGCTGATTTCACCACACGGTTCAGAAGTACAGCTGTAAGAGCAGAAATTTCACTTTCTAGTCTCTTTTTTACTAGTTAATAACTTAAACTAGATAATTTTAGTGCAAATATCAAAAGTCATTATTACATTAAATTTTGACTCCAATGGCAAAAGTAATGTTGAGTGGGAACAAGCATATCTACATTCTAGAACTACTGCAACAACCAGGACTACCTCGTCAGCCCCTAGCTGGTACTTACAGGCAGTTTTCTGCACCATTTTGGCAGCTATGTACAATTAGTACGAATGCAGGAAAATGAAAAGAAAAGCAAAGATGAAATTTAAGAAAACATAAAGGGGGAGAAAAGGACAGTAATTTACAAAAGTGTTCTCAAAAAGCGTAAGTAAAATAAACAAGGCAGGGCAAGAGGATAAACAGAAAGGGACATTCATTATGCAAATGAACCTTTCAAAAAGGAAGCATGAATGGGAAATAGGAAACACACACTCCTCACCCTTGTTTGCTGCCTTGCAGGCTGCAAACACACAGACACAGTTTGCATATCTCCTCTCATGCAGCCCAGCAAACACTGCAAAGTAAGATCCTGTTGGGTAAAGTCTGTTGATATTATCATTGCCTGCCCCTCTCTTTCCTTAAGTTTAATTGATTCATAAATTAGCATGTTTTGCAAGTGTAGCCTTGGTTCAGCAATTCATGTGCCTGGGCAAACCCTGCAGGCCCAGAGACTTCTGTGACAAGAGCTTGAAATAAAGACAGTCTTACAGACTGAATGCAAATATTGATAACACAATCCTTCTACTAATATTTCTTTGGCATGAACAAGCATTTCCCCACCACTACTATAAAAGGTACATTTCTGTCCTCTTCCCAGTGTATCACAGAAAACATTTTCTCCCTCTTATGAGCTGTCCCAAATATCTGTTTTATATCCTACAACTGGAAGATTAAAAGTTAAGTACCACTGGCAGATGAGTGAGGCCAAGGAGGAGTATTTGGGAGCTGAGACACAGGTATGGAGGCAACAAAGCCAGGCAATTGTATAATTTCACACAATAACTGGCTGCCTGAGTGCTGCTGTGAACACAGTGCTTGCTTGACACAGCCTAAGAATGATTCTGTTTTTTTAAATTTTGCAATGTTATTTGCTTACACAAAGGTAAATTCAGCGTAGATTACAAAATTGTAGTATTTTATCAAGATTGTACTGATGTACATCATACAGCAACACCAGCAGTCAGATACACTGTCACTTCACTAACATGGAAAACTGTGATGTTCTGAGAGATCCTTGTCTTTACACTCCTGACATGTACCAGTGAGGATATGGGTCTGGAAGACAGTGAAATGACATAACTTAATGCTTTGAAAGTGACAAGATCCTTCTTCCCCCTCCCATCTCTTTCAGACTATAAACTTTCACTGCTTGTTCAGGCACTGGCGCTTGTCACAGTCTTTGGGAGCTGCTTAAAAACTGGAAAGAATCCAATTTAGAGCTTAAGTAGCCCACTAAAGGATCATAGTGAATTCATAGAACGCCTCAGCTGCCAGTAAAATTTGGCCAGCTTGAGGCAAAGATTTTTCACTCTCCATTTTCTATTTTAATAACCATTCAGGGCATTGGCATTTAAATATGTTTGTCTTGTTCCTTATTTTCCTGGAAGCCTCTGCAATGATACCATAATTTCCTACTTATGACATTGTAATTATATTTCAATAGAAACAGGCTGTAGTGACAGGGCTTCTGACTTCATGTTTGGATGATCAAGGCGACATCTAGGAGATTTGGAACAGATTTGTGGTCAAATCCAATTGATTAAATACTTCAATATCATGATTTAAAAAAGGATGAGCCAATGAAGTGCTTGCAAAAATACTGTTTTTCCTGTTGTGAGCTAAATCCAGAATTGTTTGATATCATCTTGAAATCAGTAGCAATCTGCTGAATGGATATTCTATAAAATCTAAGTAGAAAATGTGTGTTATGGACCTCCATGAATATTTAGCATTATTTCATAAGCAATTACCCCTTTATTCAAAGCTTCCAATTCTTAGAGAACAATCATCAAAATTAATAAGTCTGTTTCTGATACGCATTTGCTGTGCAGGAAAAATGCAAAAGCTAAAAGTGGGATGACAGCAGAGTCCTGGACACCCATTTCTTCAGCTCAGAAATAAAAGAATATGTACTTTTACAATACAAGGAAACAACTAAAGAGTTTGGTCTGCACATTTGAATCTCATCCTTAATTCTGTCTCTGATAGGACATCAGATTGCAACATGCCATACCTCATTAATGCCTGGGGTAATCGTAGGTGCAGCAATAAAAACAACAAAAGGAGCAAACTCTGCAGTTCTCAGGACCTTCAATGCCTAAGTGAAAAAAATAAAATAATCAGATACTTTAGAGGAAACCTCCAGCAATCAATGTGCACTAAAGTTAGTTTACTAAGCAGAAGACACAAATTCATGATTTACCAATGCTGGATGTGTTTTAACTGCACTGGAGTCAAGACTTTAGTAACACAGACACTTAACTTTTTGTATTACTTTACATTTTTTGGTAGTCAAAAAGTGTATTTATCCTTAATTAAAGTGAGTTTACAAGACAGTAAAAGCTTTAACATTTTCAGAGAGGCTCTTGCCATACAGTCTCAAAAAGTGTTTGCACTTAAACTTATTGATTAAACACCATGTAAAAAAAAATCAGTCATGCCATAAATAGGGAAAAGAGCCAACTGTGTTTTGGAATATGGATTAGAATGTATTTTTTCTTTTTCTACCTACTAACACAATTAATTTTTTCTTAAACAGATGAAAATGTGATGTGATTAGTTAGAAGTTTTTAAAAAGTGAGCATAGCCCTAAATGCAGTAAATACAGCACCAATCCTCTGAACCAAATCTGTGCAAAAGAAAAGAGTTCTCATTAAAAGAGTTGTCTTAGTCATAATTAACCAAGTGACACAGAGGTGCCATATGTGAAACTGCTACTGGTCTGAAGTGCAGGACAGTGAGCAAACTTAAGTGAGCTGAACTCAGTGGGATGGACAAGACAAAGTAACACTATTAAAGGTCAGTCTTTTTGCTTCTTCCACTGTGTTCTCCAAAGTTTTTTCTTTTCATAGTGACCAACAAAACAAAAAACCACAATCCACTCTCTTCCCAAGCTAAAAGGTTTTCATCTCTGCTTCTTGAAACCCACCTAAATATCATCTATGCCAACCTCCTCTAAACATGAGATAAATCCCATATGTGACATTCCAGAAAGCTCATATGGAAAACAGGCAAGTGGTGTAAGATAACCAGGAATAAGTCCACAAACAGGTTGGCCTTAATGAGCTGAGATGGATGAGTGAGGAAGCTGCTTAGGAAAGGGGCTTTCTAGACACATGCTGGAGGAAGTGTAGCAAAGGCAGCTGTTACCAAATGTAAATATATCCTAACAAAGATTAAAACAGCTTCTGAGCATTGTACTGCTTTTGAATAATGCATGTTGAAAAGGTTTATCAAGAGAGTTTGCTGTTAATAGCTGCTCCATTTGAATTAACTACAAATGCTGCTTTCCCTGAACACTGTTAAATGTGGGATTTTATTTTTCAGAACAGCATCACATCAGCACACTATGAACTGTCCTAAATAATTTAGTGAGGTATCTTATTTCTGTTATGAAATAATATTCAAACTTCTTGAATCCATTCACAGTGGAGAAAGAAGTCAGCAAATTTAAATAGATAACACTGGTCACAATTTTGTCTTTCCTCCCACCTGCTAGAATACAAACATCACATCTGTCCATATTCAATGTTGTTCAAAATATGTAAACAGATTCCTATGAATTGAAAGCAATGTCTACATGGATGTTTCAAAGCAAACATATCAGAATTTTCCACTGAAGATTTTATACAATGAATAAACAAATTACCTTTTCATACAGCATCAAGGAGAAATTCTTTAAAATAATGTAGTAAAACTTTACATGGTAAGCAGATTTTCAAGCTACAGTGGTTGCACACCAAGCTAAACTATGAATTGGTTTCTGCTGCATGTTTTTCTAACCAGATGATTACCAGAATTCCTCTCCACGGATTGATACCTTGGTGGTCCAAGGACTTTTGTTCCAAATTACTTTATGCATTACTTGCCTAGCATGCAATCAATAAAAGTAGATATCTATCAATAAAATAATGTCAAAGGATTTGTGACTAGTACCATTTTTATATACTTCTAATTAGTTACCTGAGGTTCTACATCAAGTATTGCAATTAGTCCCTGCTCATGGATCTTTCGTATTGTTTCCAGTTTTGTTCCATACATTGCATCCTCATGGCTGCCATATTCCAAATATTCATTGTTTGATATATCCTGCATCATTTGGTCATGTGATACAAAGTAGTAATTTTTGCCATTTTCTTCATCTTTCTTTGGAGGTCGGGTTGTGTCTGAAAATACAAAATATTTTAGTACAGAAGCAATATTAACTTATATATGGCTTTTTTTTTTTTTGGTTTATCAGTAGTTATTCACTGACCAATGACCTGTCAAATCACATACAGAACAATGGAGACATGAGCTTGAGGTAGTCAGAATGACAGGCACTGGGAAAAGCAGAAGTCTGAGGGATATGTGTTGGGAAAAACAGGAGAAGAAGGGATGTAGAAAAGGTAAAAAAATCAAAAGGAAACAGAGGAAGAACAGAAGGTCATAAATAACCTCTAACTGGTCAAGACTGTAAGACTATCAGCTGCTTTCAGCAGCAAAAAAAGGCCAGATCTCAGTTTTTATAGTTTCTAAACAATTCAATTAACATCTCCATTTCACCCCAGGGCCAATTCTGTCCAACATCTTCATGGAGATCTGGATGTTGGGACAGAGCTTATCCTGGACATGGCCCTGGGCAATCACCTCTAAGTGGCCCTGCCTGGGCAGGGGGCTGGGCCAGAAGATTCCAGAAGGGATCCTGACCATTCTGTGATTCCATAGGCCATCTGCTCCTCTTGCCCCCACACACACTGAATCCACTTCCTACTCTTTCTTCTAATATTCCCTCAAAAACTGATTTACTCTCATATTCTTTCATATCTGAAACACCACATCTCTTCCCAATCTACCCCCTTTTCTTCCAACAACCCTATCATAATTTCAACAAGGTATCAAAAAATTGAACTCATCTTCTACTTTTAATTATACCTATTACTGCTCTGAGGATTAATTAGTGATGTTCTGAGGATTAATTAGCATATTTCACAGATGAAGAGTTCTATAGAAACATTACAGATCATAGTTATTTTAAGAAATTAATGAACAATGGATTATATAAGCCATATAATATCACTATACTACTCACTGATGCCCTAGGTCTACTGAATTTAATATACTTATAATTCTCCTAAATCCTCTTCAAAAACATTTCTGTAATTTTCTTTTTTTAAAGTTAAGTTCTTAGGAAGTTTTCTTCTTGTGAGTGTGAAAGTATAAGTCCAAAAAGTAGGTGAGGACCTGATTACTTGTGGACAAGAGAGATGAAAACTACTTAGCAATAACATCCTTTTTGAATGTATTACTTCTACAGACCTATGTGGTAAGAGAAGTATGGCCTACTAATCTTTTAAATTAACCACTATTTGTGTGACATGATCTTTTTAATCAGGTTTTCAGTATGTAGATAATTTCTTCATAAAACATTCCCAAAAACTCGAGGCCTATCTCAAAAGCTACCTACTCTACCATGGTTTTGTAGAATAATGCAGAAAATGCCTCCTTTTAGTCTTCTTATATAATTAGTGAAACAATTTCAGTGCTTCCACAGAGCAGGAACCTAATGGAGGTAACCTAAGGAATGGTTGTCATGGTACAAGTGAGTCCATTTTATTAGTATTTGAAGATAAAACAACTAGTTCAACTTCTCTCTCCCCACAGCAATACAGATAGTACCTGAGAGAGACTGGGTGAAAAGCATACTGTAAAACATTTATTAGGCTCTGATTCAGTTCTTTGTCATGGAGATCATATTTGCTGCATTACTTTCTACCTTCCCCCTCTATAATGTTGTCTGTATTGATATTGAATAGCAAAGGTGCAATGTAGATCACATACTCCTGGCATCACACTTCTAACTCAGGATTGTAGTGTCTAGCTATAAACAGCAGTGTGACAAACAGTGCAGTCTCACATTGCTGCTGGGGTGATCTAACAGCTCACACTCTCAAAAGGGCCAGGTCTTTCTGTTTTCCCTCTGTGGCTGACTGGTCTCTGTCTAACTCCTTAGTGAGAGAGCCTGAGGAACTTAGACCAGCAGCCAACTAACCCTTTTCCTATTCCAGATAGGTTTACACACAAGTTCTCAAAAATCATACCTTTAAGTAACAACAAAATCCTTATAGGTAGAAAACCACCTAAATGCAATTTAAAAATAAAGCACTAACAAGGTACTAAGAAAATTAAAGTAATGCATAATGGTCATCAGAGTCACTTCTGAGCCATGTATGGTGTTTCTGAAGTCAGTCTGAAATAGAGTGGACAGTTAGGGGCTGGATGCTCTTCTTCTTTCTTCTTTCTTCCTTAGCTTGAGGAAAAAGGGTGTGTTTCCAAGATAGGATAATGTAACAGGATATGCAATTCCTGCCATGGTATTGATAGAGATTGTCATGAAGGGAAAAGCACCCCTGTGCTTTTCATAACAACCCACTTGTAAGCAGTGAAGTTAATTGTGTTTTCTTCTCCTTAATGTCATCTCTGGAAACTTCAAGTTACTTTAGTAATAACAGCCCTTAAGACTAAGGTGTGAGGAGTAATTAAAACATTCAGGGAAAGTACACATTAAAGGTTTCTTCTAAATCCAGTTTATATTTCTTCTCATGGGAATTATACACAGTTAAAAATGAGAAATGTTCTATCCTTCATTCTAAATGAAGAAATGCAGAGAGAAGCATGCTTACTAAGAAGTTTTGTGAATAATAAGAAACATCTGGTGTAGAAGTGTTGCTACTTACAACCCCTCCCTTTGAAAAAGCAAAACCAATACACCCAGTCCTACCACATTTCCCACCTTTAAGACAGGATTTGTCTCAGCAGAGCTGAACACACGTAGTAGAACAATGGGTGAGTTGCCAGGGATGACACAAACAATTCTGCAGCACACTGAACGTTGTTACTTACGAGGAATGGGGTAAGCAAATCTGTCCGGATGTTTTGTGATGAGTGTGTTTTTTATGTGTCTCCTTCCGACACCGTGTGCACCTAATCCACAACACAAAAATGATTTAGAAGACTTCCACCAGAAGGGCTTAAGAACTATGCTACTATGTTCAGAAAAAGAACTAAAAATTACCTAGTAAGACTAGTGTTTTCCTTTTGAATGCTGGCAGCTTTACTACTTCTTCATATGTGACGAGATCTAATTGATCAAACACTAAAACACAAAAGAAACCCCCAAAGAGATGAGAAAAAAGGCATATTAAGAGTGACAACTAATTCTGCTACAAATTATAGTTTTAGATTCATAATACAAAATAATACAGAAAATAAAACCATCCATTACGCAATTTTAACAAGAGTGTTCATTTAAAAAACTGTTAAGAGCAGTAACAAAGCTACTGAAATGCTCAGCAAAGTTTGCATGTCCTTTCATGCAGTATTCAGCAGACCACAAAAATTATTTAAAACAGCATGCCATTCATGTTTGCATTCCTAAGGTATAGCAATACTAAAGAAAAATCTGTAGACAGTGACCAACATGAATACAATATGAGAACATCTATTTACACTGGAAATAGGGATACTTTCATAATAATGTTTTAACGAGATCTCTGAGAAATGCATAGAGAAGAGTGTTAATACTTTGTGGTATTTATTTTTTCAAACCACCACCACCATTTAATTGTAATTAGAGTTCTCTTTCAACACACGTGGTAGTTAAATTGACATGCTTTTAAAACTTGTGACAGAATGAAGAATCTTAATGAGAAGTGATGGCATTACATAAAAGAATCTCTACCATATTTAGGGAAAAATTGTAAAAGTATTATTTCAGGTATCATTTCAACTGCAGTTGAAATGGGATGAATTCCATCATGCCTATCAATCTGTTGTCAATTGCCAAGGAATGCAATGACTGACAAATTAAGTTTTGTTCATTAAAAACAGCTTATTCCTCCTGTGCCAAATAACACATGATCTCTGCTATCTCTTGCAGAATTGTAATGATAAAAGAAGCCAGAAGGCTGTTGATTGTATTTGGAAAGATTACAGCAATTGTAAGCAGAGTAACAAACAAGAGTTTTCAGTTCTGTATTTTTGCACACTATGAAAACAAGGGAGGTGAGACTCCATCTAAACTATGTGGGATCTTTGAGTCTTTCCAAGTCTTAAGTGGTGTATTCACCTCAACTCT
>WEIV01005878.1:0-42284 GCA_013390005.1 Calyptomena viridis | reverse complement strand
TAGATGTACTGTTAGGGCAGAGAAACAGATAATAACATTAGAGGCTGGACATCCACATAGAATGTATGGTCAGATTTAAGTAATAAACTTATCACATTTGCCTAAGTAATCATCTGCTTCTTGGGTGACCTTTTGTTTGGGAGTGTGTTTCCAAATACATGAAGTAGATATAGAATCAATAAACCTAAATGCAGCATTTGGTCTGAGTTTTGCATCCAGTGGCATATTTCCTTTTCCTAATAATAAGTAAAAAAATTTAAAAGTGAGCCCATCCCTCTTCACTTTTAGTTACTGATAAACTGAACTGTAAGCTACTGGACCACTTTTTCTTTTATATTTCTGATAGTTATTGTATAGGGACATGTGTACATGGGACACCCTATCTGATCTTATAATTTGGTATTTTGAAAGTATGTTTGTGACAGGGGATTGAACTGGCTTCCGAAGGCTTAAATATTTATGTGAATTAATAAAAACCCAATCTATTGACAATTTGTATGGTGTTGATAGTTATGGTACGGCGTGAGATAGAACAATGTAGTTTTGCATAAACATACTATATATTCAGAAACTAATGCAAACAAAAATGTATTGCAGTAAATTTGATCTAATAATATAGTGTGCTCAAACTTTATAATGAAAAACATGATATGCATTTGGTGCAAAGAAAATTATCAGAAGCTGAACTACATTAGGTGGAATTACTGAAGTGGACAGGCACCTCTTGAGATAAAGTAGTCCAAGCCCCCTGCTTAAGGATGATCAGCTAGAACAGGTTGCTCAGGGTTAAGTCCAGTCAGGTTTTAAATATCTTCAAGGGTGAAGACTCCACAACCTCTCTTGGCAACCTGTTCTATTGTCTGACTCTCAGTCAAAAAATATTTTCTTATGTTTAGATGGAGTTTCATGTGTTTCCTGTCTTATTGCCTCTTATCCTGGCATTGCACACCAATGAGAAAAGTCTGGCTCCCTTTTAATTGACCCTGATTAGGCACTTGTAAGATCCCTTCTGAGCCTTCTCTTCTCCAGGATGAACAGTCCCAGCTCTCTCAGCCTTTCCTTGTGTGAAAGATCCTCCATTTCCTCAATCCTTTTAGTGGCACTTTGCAGGATTTGCTCCTATGATTCCATGTTGTTCTTGTACTGGGGAATCCAGAACACAATATTCCAGATGTGATGAGAAAATAATGATGGAATTTTAGCTAACCAATAAGTGAAAAATAACTAGCTGGAAATGCAGATAGGCACATGCCATTTTTGTCATAGCAATGTAATCTGTTCAGTAATTCTATATGCTGTCTGATACCTCTTTTCAATCTCCAAATTAGTATCCTTTATTTCTGCTGTAAGAAGTATTTATACTTGGGTATAAATAAAATGTCAAGCTGCTTAATTTTTCAAGGTGTGTATGCTTTAGTTTTGGAGTGGCCCATAGTCTTAATAATTCTTTTGTCTGCCACCTGGGTGGAAAGGTCATGGGGTAAGTGTTTAAATATTATGTTTAAAAGTTAATCAGTCACATACTATAAAGTATTAGTAATGCTGTGCATTATTCGTTTCTTTTTGTAAAATCATACCAATCTGCAAAGTTGTTCTTCACAGTATGGGTCCCTTCTGAGTGTCATAAATCTGGCAGGACTTACCAGTTGAGGCAGAGGGCTATTTTGGTTCCTAAAGGCAGTGAGCCAAAAAAATACCTGTGCTATATTATATCTTTCTGCACTGTGCTTCACAAAGTCTGTGGTTCTGGGAAGATTTATTAGTTTGGCTGTATCTTTCCATGTAGCTTACTGGAGCTAAATGGAAGAAGTAGGACTCTCTCACCTCTTCAAATGCTTTATCACTCTAAATAGTAAAGAGGTAACAGTAAGAAGCAGTAATTTACTACTTGTGGAAGAATGCAATATTATTGAGGTCCACCAGAGTAAAAGTCAAAGTAAAACAACATGCATGTTAATAAAACAGGAGAGCTTACTAATATGTGTTTTGTGCTATCTGTTTTGGAGAGGGCATGGGGAAAAAAAGAGTGTTGGCAGGTTGGATGGGAGAGTTAGGATCAAGAGCTAGAGAGTGATGAGTCTTAGAAGGGAAAGGGACAGCTAATTAAAAAAAATTGGAGAAGCTAGTGTTAAACTTCCTTTCTCTAGCCCTCAGCAAATGTAGTATATATTTTCTCTTTGAGGAAGAGGCTGATGCACTATTGGTGCTAACTAAACAGATGTAAGAAAAAACAACAAACGACTTAATAACCAAATAAAAAGAATCAAAGAAAGTTGTTGGGAGGGAGCAGGGAAAGGATGCACACCATCCTGATCTCCTAATTAATATAATCTAATTTATTTCAGCGAAATGAAACACTTCGTATAAAGTGAAGGATTACAATAAATTATCTTAATTGAAATCCTTTGTTTCTGGCTCATGCAGAAAAAGACTTCTAATGAAATATTTCAAATAATTAAGAATTAATGCAAATACTTTTGAAGATAAACTGCAGAATGGGTCAAAAACATCTTATGAGCTTGTTTCTGGCTGATACTAGAACTGTGCAGGATGAATGGGAAGGTTGGAAAAATGCTATGCATTTGTGAAAGAGAGACTTCTCAAAGAAAACTGGAAGACCAGAACATGGAACAATATGAGAAAGATGAGAAATGAAAAAAATACAAGAATTTGAAAATGTTTCAGGGAGAGCCAAAACCCTTCTGAAATTAAAGATGGTGAAGGATGTGAAGGGCAGCAAAAGAACCTGTTGCAAGTACTTTAGCAGTAGAAGGAGCGCCAGGGAAAATGGGAACCCACTGCTAGTAGGAGGGAGGATCTGGTGACAATGGACACAGAAAAGGCTGAAGTGTTCAGTACATTTTTTGCTGTGGTCTTCACTGCTAAGACTGGCCTTCTAGAATCCCAGACAGTGTGGAGCAAGGATGATTTACCCTCAGTGAACGGTGATTAAATTAAGGGATATCTAAATAAACTGAGCATAAAGAAGTCCGTGGGACATGACAGGGTGCACCCATGAATGCTGATGGAGCTGATTGATGTCAGTGTGGGGACAGTCATGATTTTCTTAAAAACGTTATGCGATTTGGAGAAATTCCTGAGGACAGGAAAAAAGCCTATGTCCAAGAAGAATCTGGGGAAGTACAGGTTGATAAGCCTTGCCTGTCTCTGTGAAACTGACAGAGCAAGTAATCCTGGAAGGTATTTCCAGATATGTGAAGGACAAGAAAATGACTGGGAATAGTGAGGATTTAAACAGGGAAATCCTGCTTAACCCACCTGATATACCTATTTATGATGAAATGGCTGGCTTGGTGGATGAAGGGAGATGGCCTTGATAAATGGACAGTGAGACAGACTGAAAGCTGGCTGAACTGCTAGGCTCAGAGGGTTGTGGTCAGCAGCACTGAGTCCAGTGGGAGGCCAGTGGTGTACCCTTGGGGCTGATACTGGGTTCAATACTGTTTGATGTCTTTGTCCAGTGACCCAGTTGCTGGGACTGTGCACACCCTCAGGAAGTTTGCTGGTGATACAAAACCAGGAGGAGTGTGTGGTATCTCACGTGGTTGGGCTGCCATACAGAGGAATCTCAAGAAGATGAAGAACAGGCAGAGGAGAATATTCCTAGTTCAAAAAAGGAGAATGCCAATTCCTGCAGCTGGGAAGAAATAACCCCATGAACCAGTGCATACTGGAGGTTAGCCATCCCCAAAGAGCACTGCAAAAAAGGACCTGGAGAGCTGGGAGGGCAGCAAATTGAACAAGAGCCAGCAAACTGTCTTTGTGGCAGCTCTGGTGAGACCACACCTGGAATACCATGTGCAGTTCTCGGCTTCCCAGTACAAGAGAGGGATGGACATACTGGAGAGCATCCAGTGCAGGTTACAAAGAAGGTTAGGGGACTGCAGCATTTCTCATACAGTGAAAAGCTGAGTGAGCTGAAACTGGACCTCATCAATGTGTAAATACTTGAAGGGAGGATGTAAAGAGGATGGAGTTAGGCTCTTTTCAGTGGTGCCCAGTGACAGGATAAGAGGCTGTGGGCATCATTTGAAATATATGAAGTTCCATCTGAACATAAGAAAAGACTTCTGCTATGAGGGCGGTTAAGCAGAGAAACAGGCTTCCAGAAGTGGTTGTGGATTCTCCATTCTTGGAGATACTTAAAAACTGACTGGACATGGCCATGAGCAGCTAATCTATCTGACCCAGCTAGAGCAGGAGGGTTGGGTGAGATAATCTCCAGTGGTCCCTTCAAACCTCAAAGACTGTGTGATTCTGAGAAAACAGGAAAAGGGGAGAAATTGATATCTATAATTGATATCTATTTCAAGCAGGAAAAAAGCTAGAACATATTGATAAATTCCAGTAATTAAAAAGATTAAGTCAAGGTCATTTGCAGCTCTTTCTAAATCAAGTTGTAGGGAAAATGCTCGGGTTGTTTATTTCTTGGTTAGTGAGCTTAGGTAGTAGGGTAATAGACATCAGAATATTTTTCAGGCTCAGTTAATTAAGAGGGGGTAAGATTTAATGAAATTTTAGAAGCATTTTTCAGGGTCAAAATGGATTGTACAAAAGATCTGTAAGAGCTTTGAATTTTGTGAAACTGGCTATGCTGTAATATTTTTACTCTGTTTATGCAATGTCGAAGTTTTCGTTTTCAGTAAATTTTAGTCTTAAAATATTGATAATATGATACAGATGACCTCTTGTTATATTTGATCTTGTCTTGGGTAGCCTGTCACATCCAATCCTATCTAAAAAATGCAGACAGCTTAAAATAATCTCTTGCAGGCTGACCTGGTCTGGTTATTAACCCGGCACACTCTGAGCCCTGTCTGTTTGCAAAGTCGAGGGGGGAGGAAGGGGCAAGAGGCGAGAAAGCATCTAGTTTCAAAAATAGAAATCTCACAAGTACTCTGTTTGTCTGTCATGGTTCTCTAAAAGATTATTCATTTGCTGTGAACAATACTTCATAGTTCTTATCTATTAGACTTTTTGCAATTTTTTTTTTCTTTGTCTTACCATCTCTCTCATGTAATTTAGCCTAGTAACCTGATTTGCTGCTTTGTCACATTTCTCCTTATGAATGGAGTGTGTACTCTGTCTGGCATGGCAGTCTGTGAGAAGAGAGAAGGAGGAATACAAAATTTTCCCAGATCCTCCTTCATCTAGTGTCTGCTTGTATAAAATTTTTCAGTTTTATCTTATTGCAAATATGAGAGGGAGGTGGAAAGAAATCATACTTAAGACTAAATAAATAGGTTTTTTCTTGAAATTTCTCAAGATTTTTCTGTCATATTTAAGACCAATACCATTAACTGCTCTGGACAGCTTCAGGAAGGCCAGGGCTACATGCCATCAAATGCTGAAGATCAAAGCCCACTGCAGCAACAAAGCTTTCTCAAAAATATAAACTAAATTTGTAAATATTTTTTGTAAGTGGTTATTTCTAAGAGGGGCGGCAACACATGTTTCCATTTCATGTACTTTTTATTAAGCATTTATGTTGACTGTCTCATTAGAAGAAAAGAGAAGCTCAGACATTTCTGTATGTGATACCCTTCCTTTTGTAATTTGTCTCTTGGAGATTGTAGAAAAGTGATCTTTATTGTTGTTAATGATGATAGCAACTAATTATGTTTGAGTGAATGATAGATTAGATAGGCAAAGTAGAAACACAGTCTTTCTTTATTTTTCGGTTTGCTCCAAAGCACCATTCACAGATATTTACTTAATATCCCAGATTTCGTGGTGCATGTTATTGTTGTACCATGTTTAGAAGCCAGATACAAAGAATGTGACTTTGATTTTTGACTCTGGTTGTTTTCATCTTTCCCTAAAGTAGGGTGTTTTTTTTTAAGAAGAGAATATTTAGAAAAATTTTCCTGTACATTAAAAAAAATCAGAATACGCCTGTAAATTGATTTCTTTGGTGGTTTGTTTTTGTTTTGTTTTTTTTTTTTCCCCCCCACTGTTTTATTCTTTTTGGCAAGCATTTTTTGTTTTAGAATTTTGAAAGTCAGAGTGGGCTGCAGTTTTAATTTTCAACTTTCTAAGGAGCAGATAAACTGATGGCATAATCTAGCCCTTTTGCTTTACATATGCTAATTATTAGATGACATTTGGCAGTTGGTAGCTTTGTTTGAGCAGGAGGAGGAGGAGTGTCGTTTATGTGACAGCTGTATGCATTTTAGCTAACTTTGTCTCCAGGGCAGCCAGCATTTACAGTACTTTTAGATTTAGCAAGGTAATCTTAAAATCTCCCTTACTTTGCATTTGATCCAGTTAGACTTAGAAACAGTGTTCTTAAACTAGAAATAACTGCTTGAAATACTTTTGTTTTTCTCGGATAGATTAGTGTAGGGAACCATGATAGATTTCAAGTTACTGAGGTGTGGTATTACTGGATGAAGTAGAAGGGAAACTTGCTCTATCACAGGATTATTAGCACTATAAGAAGTTGTTGGGATTGACACTTTGTATCAAGATAATGAAATGATGTATCTAACAAGATAAAATTAAGGCTATTTTGTAATTTGAGGGGTTTTTTTTGATGTTAGAGTATCTCTTTAAAGAAGTTACTGTGAAAATATAAAAATTGACAAACTGAATACTGAAATTATGTTGTAGTTGACAAAGGTGTTTAATTAAGATTATTTTTGCCTTGAACTTCCATGTTTGTATTCCTGTTGCCCTTGTATTATTTTTGTTACTAAGCTCACACTGGAAACTACAATAGAATTCTCCATTATGTTAAGTGTCTGTGGTTTATGAGATGTTGTGGCATAGCTTCTAGAACTGTGTACTGAAGTAATTATTTCATTGTTGGAAGCTTCAGATTTCCTCTGGTGAATATCAGGCTGAAGTGGATGATATAGTCAACTTTAAGTCAACTCTTGTTGATTTAAAATTATTTTGGTTTTTTTTTCATCTATTACTGTAGTGCTGAGTGAAAAAATCTTAAATAAACTGCTATCTTAAATAACTTTCTTTTGCCATAAAAATCAGTCCCTCATGCTAACGTGTTGGCTGTAAGATCAATGGATGGGTGATGAGGGGCTGGTGACAGGCTGTATTCTACTGTGTGCCCCTCAGTGCCCACATGCTTCCTTTTCTGGAGCTTTTTCATATGCTTTCCTTATCTTTGTTTTACCCACTGTTGCAATAGTGTCCCCTGTCTTAGATCCCTTTCTTAAAACAATGGAATAGTCCAACACCTTCTTTCCTTTTGCTTTAGTTAAGCCACCAGGTTATGTCCCCATGATCCATGTAGTTGCTAAAGAGGAGAGACTTCAGTTAGCACATGGAAGCCTTCTGGCCCTACTGGTGCTTACATTTATATTTGATATGTACTTTAGGCTATGTGTTCATATGCCTCCTAACCTGAGGACTCAAGCAATCCAGTCTTGCTCAGGCCATGAGTAGGAATGCAAAACTGATTTGTTTTGGATGTTGTATAGACTTAGAGGTAGAAAGAAACACTGGTAAGAAAATGGTAATTTCAGTTACAATGTATTGATACTAATTTTAATTGTCCAGTTGTATTAAAAATAATTTATCTAGCAGTTCTCTTTATAGATAATTTACTATCTTTTTCTACTTTTCCCCTCCTTCTTGCAACTCCATGCCTTGAATATTAACATATAACTTAGGTTTTCTAACTGACAGATTTATTTTTTTAGTACTCTTAATGACTTCTAAGTGTTAGCTTTGACTAGAATATACTTACCGTCTCCTTTCAACCCTTGATTACCATGCTGATTTGTATGCAGTCAGCAATCCCCATTTTTTTTATTCAGGTGTTACCACTTTGATACTGTGTCTTTTTTACATGATGTATTTCCCTTAAGTATTCAGCCCAGCAACTGCCCAACTATGTTTGGCATAATGCTCAGTAAAGGTTTTACTAAAATTGTATTTTGCTCGTCTTCTTGAGTTAGCAGAAGCAGAGCTAAGCACAGTGTGAAGAGCTGTTTCTCTATTTATATTTAAATTACAGAATGTTGTAAAAGGATGTTGTTTCATAGCATGGAAGGAGACCTTGCTGGTATCCCATACCTTCTATGAAGTCTATCTGTATGATGGATTGGTTGGTTTTTTGATCACTTTTAGTTCTTCTGCTCCCTTATAAAAAATGCCTTTGCAAAGGCAGGACAGAAGTGTCTGTATGTATTCTATGGATGAATCTTTGCAGTGTATCACTCACACTTACTCAGTTCCATAACGTACGTGCTACCTTCTTTATTCAATTGTTGTGAAATCTGCTTATTAATTGAATCAGAAGACATCTGGTTTTGATACTGATTCATGTTTAAAACATCTTTCAGTTGACCACATATGTTGTCTGCCAAGGGGTATTCATTCCTTCTCTGGAAGAAAACATTTCCAGTAAAGTACCGCCTACATGTCCATTGCCCAAACTCAAGGATCTACATCCATTGTCTTGTCTACATTTGAGATATTCATGATGGCTAGACCTGTGAAGAATTTTTATTTTTCCTGTTAAATGAGTAATTTGGTTTCCAAGTGTTTCTGTATTTGCTGTGGATGGAGATCTGCGAACTTTCCTCTAGATGCCTTCCCACTTCATACTAGCCAGTTGCTTGGTAGTTTGTATTTCATTGGGGCATTGATTGCTGAGGTTCCGTTTTGTTGATTTCTTGCAATAAGATTTAAGTTTCTTCCTTGTATTAAATAGAGAAGTTAGAACTTATTTCTTACTGGAATCTAAATGATATTGCAACAGAACAGGAACACATAGTGAGAAAAGCAAGCTGTATATTGAACAGACTGTACTTATTTTTTAATTAATAACTTTTTTCTAAAAACAAAAATCAAACACCCCTCCTCCGCAAAAAGCCCCAGACCAATCAACCAACTCGTAAAGAAAAAAACCCAACACAAGTACCACCACGACAAATCAAACTCAAATTTATTTCCTTCTAGGAGTATTTCAGGGTAGGAAGATATTTACTGTGTTGTATGTACTGTGTAGCAGTATTGGGTATTTTTTTTCTGTATTTGTAGTGCAGTTCTACAGTTGCCACAAAGCTGCCTTTCTCCAGTAGACTCAGAATTTTTATGTTAATATGTACTCTTTCCCCAGTTACTTCACACTGTCACTGGGGTTTTGTAGAGTTCAATGGAAATAATGCCTGTCTTGTTTAGCTTAAGCACAATAATGTACTATAGTAGTTTCACTCAACTTTTTTTTTTATGTGCAAAGCAGTTTGCATGGTGCATTGAATTCTGTCTCATTGGAATGTAAAGTCATTGTGTATGTAGGAACAATTAATTGTATGTCAGTAAATTGCATTCAATTTTTGTGTGTTTGTTTAAAAATGTACTTTTCTCAAACTTAGTTACAAATGTTGTTGCTGATGCCTGCTTTAAAAAATTAGGATTACTAGAATTTATTACAAATTAAGAGATTCAACAAATACTCCTTGGAGTTATAACTTGTTTGAGAAGCAAATATGAAAAGAACTGTTGCATTAAGGTACATTCTCCAGCCTTTATTGGGTTCAGGGGGAAACACAGTGACAAAGGATGAGGAAAAAGCTGAGGTACTTAATGCCTTCTTTGCCTTAGTCTGTAATAGTAAGACCAGTTGTTCTCCAGGTACTCAGCTCCTTGAGCTTCAAGACGGAGACAGGCAGCAGAATGGAGCCCCTGTAATCCAAGGGAAAATGGTCAGCAACCTGCTATGCCACTTAGTCACCCACAAGTCTATGGGACCGCATGGGATCCATCCAGGGATACTGAGGACTCAAGTGGTCACCAAGCCATTTTCCATTATCTGCTGTGGTGAAATGCCTTCTAAATTTCTCCCTTGAGTGGTTCCTACAGCAAGGTCATGTCTTATTTGCACTTGGTACTAGACTAAGTCCATTCAAATAGGAGAGAGACTTTCATCTGAAATTAGGGGGTGGGGTCAGTGTTTTACCTGAGAAAACTGACTATAGATTTGTTTTTAATTTTCTGCAAAGGCTATCAAATTGATCTGCTACCTCTTGCTATGACTAATTCTGTAAGTTCAATCTAGCTGGTATTTTTGGGCAAGGAATAATATTTAGCTTAGTTTCAAATACTTTAGGATTTCCACATTGAATATTAGAATGGAAAAACGTATTTGCAAATGAGTTGATAGGCCTTTAGTTCTTATGTAAAGAGTTTTATTAGTAAGCATAGAGACCCATTTTCATTTAATCTGTGGAAGAATTGTTTTAACTGGAAAAGTAAGTCTAGTCTTTATTGTTAAAAGGTATTTTGGAAGTGTCTTAGTGAGAAGAAACTAATTCCAGTTAATACATGACTTCTTTTATGCAACAAAGGAAGGTAGGAAGGTATCCAGGAAGATGTGGCAAAGGAATATAGCATTCCCGTTTAATCTTCAGGATGAGTTCTTGCTTTTGTGAAGTAGTTTGATCAAAAATGGGTATTTCAGTTATTCTTTTCACATAAGACTTGCTGGATCTTTTTTCTTCTTCTTCCATGTTCTATTTGTTTGAACTATTTTGTGGCTTTGATATGCATTTTTGAGGTTTATAAACAGTAATCTGAGTTTAAACTCAAATATTAATTGAACACTTTCAAGTAGCCTTACTCAGTTTATGAAGTGTTTAATTATTAGTTTTTTTAAAGGAAAAGCTAAATATTTCTATCAAGTTTCCCCAAAAAAATAATAGCTGAAAAATTAAATAGGTTATTAAAAAATAATTCTAGTTTTAAAAAGTATGATATAGTACCATGAAGGCTACTATATATTCTGTTTTCCATATTATGGTCTTCTTTTAGTTTATAATAAAAATTTGTAATTTGTGATCATTTAAGATTTTGGTTGTTTACAATTACCATTTGTAATTGACAAAGGGTTTGATAGTGTTCTCTGAAGGGCTTTGTTCCTTGGAATCCTCTCTTGACTATTGTTTGAAGTAGATAAATTGCTGACTTTAGGAACATATTGAAGTACCTATTTGTTTTGACTTGATTTTGACGGGGGTGGAGGAATGGATTAGCACCTAGGAATAACACAAGGTATTAACTGTTGAGTGTAGGTATAGACCCTTCTTATTCAAAGGAGAAGAAGCATTTAAATAATCATATGGTGAAGTGGACATTTAAAAAAATCCCATAGCTTCCCTACTTTCCTGGAAAGGATAAATGAAACCAAGGTAACTAATATTAGTAATGTTGTACAGTGTCTCAACTGACTTGGATACCAAAAATATGTATCCTGGGAGAAAAGAAGGAACTGATGAATGATACTTTACTTCAGGAAGGTTCCAAGGAGAAGGAAAAAAGTGTCACAAGGTAAGTGACAGTAGAAGAACAGTAATGAACAATAATGAAATTAAAGATAATAAAGGATTCAGTGAGGAAATTAATAGTTAAACTCCAGAATTAAATAAAACCCGAAATGAGTATTTCTAGATAAGAAGACTGTAGCAAAGGCATGCTTTTAAAGTCAGCTGAACTTAAATGCTATGTTGGAAAGCTGGACTTTTTTCAGACTAGTAGACCTTGGAAGGGATGAGGAAAAGCATGTTTATAAAAGAGGAAGAAATGGGCTTGGGTGAAGATGATGTAGGGTGTTTTTTTTTCTCTCGTGATGTTATAGGAGTCTGAACTTGCCAGGACCAGACAGATCACTTCTTGATAACAGATTATTTTGAACAAGGGGTTGGATTAATTCTGAGTTTTTCAGGATGGTTATAGGCATCAGCGAGCAGAAACCAATTGATTTAGGTGGCAAAGAGAAAGAAGAAAGTGTGGATGTATGGGAGCTTTTGACTGGTGATTAGCAAAGCTACTAGCTTTTGCCATCTCTGTAATTGAGTGCAAATTAAATAAATGGTTGATGACTACCATTACCATCCTAAGTTTGCCTGGCATCTTAATTTACCTTATTGGCCTGTTTACATTGTGAATACTATGCTTGAATAACAATTATCTGTGAACACTTTCATTCCAGACCAAAGGGTGTCATGATCCTAACACAAATTCACTGTCTACTGTCTGATTTGTGCTCCTTGCAAGGAGGATGAGATATATAAATTGAGATGGAAAATATTCCGTGAATTTGGTATGATTTGCTGAACACATGGATTCATATGGAATTTGAGAAAAGAGGAAGTGAAGAATCACACTGGAATAAATACAGATTGGAACCACATGATGAGGGGCAAAGGATTCCTGGTGTATGCAACAAACATGGCATGCAGATGCACACCATTCCTTTTATAGAAACTTAATGAATCCATGAATGGAAGGGAAACTACTCATGTTATTTGTTTTGTAAAACAAATAACAAAATCTTCCCAGTGTAATCTTCCCAGCCTGGTTACTGATTTGATGAAAGGTTGCTACCAGCTGAAATAGCAATTCATGAGACTTTGGCACTGCTTTTTTTTTTTTTCTCCCCCTCAAGATGTGGCATTTTGGATAGCAAACGGGTGAATTCCTCAGTAAGGATAATAAGAAAAGCAACACTGAAACTATGCAGGTTTATTTTAAGCAGAATGACATAGTTCCTTAAAACATGGTTTTAGTGGATGTCTTCCATGCTCTCATTCTAAGAGCAGTCTGCTACAAATGACTAATTTATTTGTTTCACTTCCTATGCAGGCCTCATGTAATGAAGCCTTCTGAAGTGCAAATAGCCTTTTAATTTTTCTGAATATGGATTCAGATGATTACTTAACAAGTTTGTACCTCTCTGTTTTGGCCCAGATTGCTGCCGAAGCTTTTTATTTTAATGTAGTTCTCTAGCTAAGGAGAGAGAGGGGAAGTCTGTCTTCATATAAAATCAAAACTGTTGACCAGAAATTTAGTCTGCATTTGCAGAAAGCTATTTATCATCTAAGAAGAAGAGAGCTGTTTTTCCTCCTGGATGTCATAGTCTGAAAAAAAATTATTTTATTTATATTAAAATATACTAGAGTCTATAAAGTCTATGTTTAGTTCAGTTTAAGCCTATAAGTCAAAGTTTAGAATAGTTAAAGAACAAGATGAGAGGGAATTTGTTATTTTGTTTAAGTTTAAAGATGGTGAAGTTTGCATATACTTTTTTTTTCAAATTGTTTTTAATATGGGCTTACAGACTAATGAGAGTATGTACTGAGGAATGCAGCCTTGAGCATGAACTAAGATTTGCTCCCATGCAATGTGTTTGGAAGAAATTCAAAGAACTGAAATATACACTTGATAGAAACAAAAATATTTATCAAAATTCTCCATATCTTTGGACTTGGTCTTTTTTTGTTGTTTTGGGGGTTTTTTAAAGTGAAAGCATCATGACTGATGCCTTCCCATGCTATTTTTAATTTATTGCCTTTGGCATTGCAAATGACTACTGATCATACTCTTTTCAAGCCAGTAGAAATTCACATGAATTTACTGTATGGATAGTTCAGTGCATCTTTAATTGCCTTGTTTGGTTGGTGGCTTTTTTGATTCTCATGTACATTTATTGGTTTTAGCAAAGCCGGCCCAGCAGATTCTGTAGAACATTATTTAAAATCACTCACATTATGAATTGCCTTAGGTAAGGATATTTTTATTAAAGGGTCATACATAATGTTGACATGAATAGCTGAGACCTTTTGTAAGCAATTTATAATTTGTTGACAAATACGCAGTCAGAGTTATAAAGGTTATCTAGGTAATAAAGAAAATATGATTTATTTGATAATGTCCTGAATTTTGGGGAAAATAGCCTGTTGATTTTACTGATAAGTAGTTGAGGATGTATGGGGAAGGAGAAGCAATGCCATTTATGTAGTTTATATGTCAAACGTGTAGCTTCTCTTATAATCTCATGTGAGATTTTTAAGAGTCAGAAACATAGCAAATGTGATTGTTCCTTTCTAAGTTTGGATTTTGAAATAAATCTGTAGTTTCTGTAATGCAAATATGCTGCAAAAAAAGAGGGAGATATGCACTGACAGCAAGTAAAAACACAGTTCCAGAAATGTGCGGTCTGTATGAATGATATACAGTTCGTTGGCTGACCTGAAACTTTGTGCTAAATCAAAGCCAATAACGAAATTTAGAGGCAGATTTTTCACAATGCCTGCAGTGCATTACTATGCCTGTGTGTGAACACTTTGGATAGGTTAATTATACCCTCCTATTTGAACATTTTCATTTACATAGGGAGCAGAACTTGATAAATCAAATATAAAATTCAGCGTCTGATATATTGGATGGGGTGTTATGTAATCAGAATTTTAAAAGCAAAAGTTAAAATGAAATTGGCCCTATAAAAGCAAACCGTTCCAGATGAATATGAATTTATAATTAATATTCCTCATCCTTCCCAAAAGTGGACCGCTGTCGCGTTAGACCACTGTTCGCGGTTCTTACCCGGGCTAACCACAGTGACAGCAGCCACCGAACAGGTGGGGAACAGCCCCTGAGCAAGATGATGGGGCTGCACCTTAGAGCCAAAGAAAGGGCACCTTTGAGCTTTCGCCCTATGCCGGGCTGGTCCCTGGACGACGTTGGAGGGTAAGAACGAGGAGGAGTCTCAGTTGGGGTGCTGTAGTCCAGGGCTTTATTGATGTACACCAAGTGAGCCCCAGGGGAGCATACCCAAAAGAGACCCTGAACAGCACAGTGCAGAAACTTTTAACTGGGGGAGGAAACATAGGGATCAGCCAATAGGCAACTGGGATAGGAGGGGTCAGGGAAGGATGGACATAGGAGGAGAACCAATAATAACCAAGGGTGGAACTGGGAAGGTCATGTGGGCGAATGAAACGTCGGGGTTTAGGGAAGTTCCCAGGAGGGGTTTAATGACTGACAGGGAAGGGACTAGAACAAAGGGATTGGTTTGGAGGATTGACGGGGAAGGGTCTGGAATAAAGGGAGTGAACTTTTTAACAGAACAAACCATACAGATGACAGGGAGGAACAAACCATTCTCAATTTGAGAAACACCACCACTACAGACCACAGTTATGTTTTTCATGGTTCCTGATAATGTTATTTCTCAGCATGTTCAGAGATCTATTTACAGGTAAATTACTGATTGTTAAATTACTGAATATTTCAGTAAGTCATTTTAAAGCATGACTTCTTTTTCAAAAATTTTTGCCTTTTAGCTCTTTTTCATAAAGCATTAAAGGTAGGAAAATGATAGCACAGTCATGGTAGATTGTAGCTAAGATTCAAGAAAGGCTTATTTCTTTAATGTCTCTCTAGCAGAAGGAAATACAACATTGAATCTGCATTCCTTAATCCCAGTCATGAATATGACTTTATCTGGGAAATGCATATATGTGACAAGAAGTCTTCTTTCCAATCTAGAAAAATGAGGTCTTGGCTCTCTGACTCAAAGTTTTTGAAAAATGTGTTTCCATACCATAGTTTTGAAGACAGCTATTTTATTTTCTGTTTACAATGAATAGATATAGCATATTTTCTTAGCAGGGCAGCTTCAGAAAGTTCTCTGTTGTATGCTTAAAATTAGTAACCTGAGGCAAAACTGTAGGGCAACAATTGGGCTGTTTTATTTTTGAGGGTGGTTTTGGTTGCTTTTTTGTTTTGGTTTTTCCTTTTTTTTTTCCAATTTTGAGGGGAGAGCAGAAAGTAGCTTTCCATAAAGTTTACATAAAACTTTAACAAAAATATTTTCAATTACAACCCTCTTAAGTCTCATTGATAACAATGAGACTTTAGCTTAATGACAATTTGATTCTAGATAAGATATCAAATGATCTCTGAACAGATGGCAGTGACGTTTTGCTATGAAGTGGTGCCAAATTTGAGTGGACTGATGCAAAATGAAGAACAATATTCTGCTAACAACTCTCTTGCTTCTGCTACTGTTCTTCTGTTTATGTTTAGAATTATGTCAAAAGGTTTTATTCATCAAAGAAGAACTGTTACTCTACAAAGTTGTAGAACAACTAGCCTAGACATTGGCTGCCTCAGAGAGGCTCTTATTTCTCCAAGCCGTATTGTTTAGCGCCAAGTGGCCCAGGCTCAATTGCATGTGCTTGGAAATGTTGTGTGGACACAAGTTAACGGTTTTTGATGTATTTTGTTAGTATTATGAAATCTGTTTTCCAAATTACGTTGTAAAATTAAGAACAAAATGTTTTTTATGAATTCCTGCTTTTTTTGATTTAGAGAGGAAGGATAAAACCCAAGAAATTTCTGTTCTCAAAATACAACTTTTAAAAAAAGATCGTGATGCATAGTGATGTGAAGTGATACTTTATAGCTCTAAAGTGATGCAGAAGTACCTGAGAAGTTACTTGCTGACATGTCAGACTGCAGATCCGCTCTCAGTTTCAAGCTAAGATTCTGTAAACTGAGCAGAAATATTATCAGTTTATGCTGCATCACAATTCATGGCAGCTGAGAAAGAACCAAGGTCAAACTAAAAGTTTCTATGAAAGGCAATGAAGACGAATGCTCATTTCCTCTTTCTTGAAAACTTATTTTACTTTAATCCACCACTTCATTAATACTAAAAATAATTCAGAGGTGTGACAGGAGAGCCATTCCACTGCCAAATGAATGTATAAAATGTATTTCTTGTTTTACTTTCTTGAAAATATAAGGAAGAGAAACAAAACTTTACTTTTCCATAAAATGTGCTTCTGTACTTTTTAGTGAATAGTTAAGATCTCTTCCACACTAGAATGTTTCAAGTTCTGAATGTTCCCTCTGTTGTCATAGGTAGTATATTTAGGTTCTTTTCATTGTTGTGAATTTTTGTGATGGGAGAGTTGATTCAAATTCTCCTTTTGCTTAATCGATAAAGTAGACTTAAGGCAATTTTTTCCCTCGGAAATGAATTAACTTGATCTTCTAAAACTGCATATATCCACTTTGTGATTCCATCTTTACCCAGAGGCCGCAAAGTGTTAGAAAAAGCAGTGTTAGCTGCAGCAGCTCACTTTCTGTAGAGCATGTAGGTGAATGTCTACTGTTGGATTTAATAATCATAGACTGCTTTTATCCACCCTGGAGGAATGTAACTGGCCAGGGTGGCACAAAGGAAGGAGCCACACTCTGAAAAATTTTTAGAAACACTGTGTTCTTTATGGTGTTCACTCGGTAAGAACTAGGTAGTAGCCAAATGAAGCTGTAGAACAGCTGGCCCCTAAGCTGGCTGTCTCAGAGGTGCTTTTGGCCCGAATTATATTGTTCAGTGCCAGGTGGTATTTGGAAACATCAGGTCAATGTGATAGGCCTAGCAGAAGGAGGGGAGGGAATCAACACATTGCCTTTGTGCCTTTCTTTGGGAAACTGTAGAATGTTTGAGGCATCATTGGATGATGCTGGATATAAGCATTTGTGATTTGTGTAGTCACACGGCAGGCGGGAGCTGGAGGAGGACCCTCTTCTGTCACAGGCCTATGGTTTTAAGACTCGTCTATAGGAATTCTCCAGAGCATCGCCCAGGTAGTCTTTTTCTGAAGTAGTATTTTTTCCCAAAGAAAGCTGGAACAATTAACTTTGTGAGCATCCTTCTAATAGATAGACTCCAACAGAAATTGGACATCTTTGGCAGACAAACTTGAGTATCATCATAGTGTTATTACAGGAAAACTCAGACAATGAACATGTCTTTTATATTGGGGGTTGGCGGGGAATATGAGGGCAAATATAAACAAAATCTATGTTTAGCAAAGTTTCTCAAATCTTATTTTAATCATTACAGTTTTCTCTCAAATTTCTATGTACAATTAAAAATGTGATGAAATACTTTGTTTAACAAAATACTGTAATATTGTAGACACTGAGTATTAATGTTGGATCCAGATGTTTTCTTGCACTCAAAGTTTTATACAGTTGACGGACCTTTGAGTTATCTGTAAAACATTTTTGTACATATGATTATAATGCAAATATCTGATTATCTGGGGCCAGCAAGGTCTGCTGCAAGTAAATATATGGAGACCTGTTGGATGACATACCCGTTTCTCTTGAACAAGAACAGCATGAAAGGTCAACCTTTTATCATTTAGAGTCCTTGAATTTTATACCACTGAAACCACTTTGGAATACCTGTTTCCATCGAGTAATAAGTCCTATTGATGGTAATATGTCAAAACAAGACTATTGGAATGAAATAGGGAGTTTGTTTCTCAAACTCAAACTGTCGTGTACCTGAGACTAAAATCCATGCACCGTCTTTGACTGTGTCTTCCACTGATGGATGTACTGGGTGTGTCTTTTGCTTTAGGGAGGCTCTTTCTTTCGACTTCAAAGTATTAGATGCCCTTAAAAGCTGTGTGCATTGGAGGAAGTATTTCTGGTGGGACTAGCATTTGTATTGTTCTAGTGCTAAGTGGTTTGCTCTTTGGAGGAACTTGGTAATCTCTGGAGATGATGTCCAACGTATGGGTTTGTAAGCTAATTCTGTGGAATCCAAGTAAATGCTTAGGACAATGCAAATAGTCTGACATGACCAATGTGAACATGGCAGGCTTAATCTGTGCTCCTGCTTGAAGCAGCATTTTTATTATGAAATTCGGTTGTAATAGAAACATATAAAAGAACTTTCTTGTTCTGGCTAAAAATGGCTTTGTACATTTCAAAAGCTCTCTTGAGTACTGTGTCAGCATCTGAAAACTACTTCATGTAATAGGCAGCCTCAGCTGTTTAATAGATGTATTGTTTTATCTTTTCACAGAGTGGATGAAAAAGCTGTATTTTGGGTCTCGCTGTACTGAAGTTATGAAAAGTGGAATTGCTTCATGAATTTTTGTGACATATTGACTCAGAAAAGTCAAAGCTTGCAATCTTGTTCTCTCTTCCTGAACAATATCTCCTGTTGAAGTATTCAATTCCCTATTCAACTTCAGTGCAGCCTCTGAACCTGCTTCCAAGTTTCTACTTTGGAATGTGAAATAAGTCAAAATGTTAGCACATCTCTACTTACCTATCAACTTTTAATTAAAAACCATTTCTTCAGATAGCCAAGGAGATGCCAACTCCAGTATTCCTATTTTTATTTTCAAAATAATCAAAAGCAATTGTATACACTATGTGGAAATAGCCTTACACACATTTCCCAAAAATGTTTGAGATAATTTCTGTAGAAAATACACTGCTAGTGCATTCAGTTAGAAATTTATCTAAAATATTTTTCAGTTAGAAATCTCCCTCCATTCATGAAGTTTTAAATTTTTGAAGATTGCTAAGTGAGATAATGTGGTTATTTAACGACTTCTATTTTTAAATCACATCATTTCATCTGTAGCAATTTGTTATATACTGTAAGAAAAAAAATTCTTGCAGTGTGACTTTTTATGAAATTTTGTAATATTATTTGGGTTGTTAGTTGTGGGGTTTTTCCCTCTGATTTTCTCCATGTCTGCTCTTGTGCACAGTGCTTTTTGATTCGAATTTCAATAACCATTTGTTTGCAGAGCTAGAGTTATGACAAAAAAAGATAATTTCTAATGTCACTAATTCTGGAAAAAGGTAGAATATGTTATTCTATTTGTTTTAAAATAATGCAATACTCTTTTAAGTCACTGAGTTGCTTTTTGTTTCTGCCAAATGTATTTTGTAAGAACTACATAAAAGACAGCATTTTTAGTATTTGTGTATTAACAACTTGAAGGTAAAAAGTTTGATTTCAAATGAAGCACATGCGATGTGTTCCTTTCTCACTATACACAGGAAAGAGAATATCCATATTGTAACCTCCTACTAGTTGGTTAACAGATGCTGTATTTCTCTTTCAGCCTTATCCCAATTCACATACAATTGGTTGTCCTTTTCCTTGCCTTTGAATTATGTGAATGTGGTACACAAGTCCTGTCTTTATCTTCCCAAGCTTTGCCTCTGACAGTGACTTGATACACTTGTTTACCAACAGGATTATCATAGTATTTAGCATCCCATACAGTGAGGTCATCGTATGGGGATACTGTTCCAACAGGACAAAGGAATAGTCCCTGCTTTGTGGATTATGCAATTTAAATGAGAATACATGTATTCAGGCAGAGAGGGGCAATTCAAGAATCAGTGGACTTTTGACAATTTCTGAGCCTGTAGACTGTTTCTACTGAGGTTTCAGAGGTTGTCCAGCTTGCTTAAGAAGACCACTGAAATTTTTTTTTTTGCTGGTTCTGAATGGACGTTGCTTTAGTGCAACGTTTCTGTGTTATAACTGAAAATGAATCATCGTTACCCTTTCAAAATAATTCATGCTTTATTTAATGTGAACTCCTTTACTGAATAGGTTCTACTGGCTGAGGAGAAGTACCTGTCATGCAAACAGATTTTTCCTCCGTTTTTTTTTTTGGAGATCTTGAACTACTCTGAACATACGAAGTATTATACAAAATTTGTGTTCATCTGCTGACTGATATTTCTTTGTATAAATCTTGTTTGACATACCTGTGTCTTTATGTGTTGAAGACGTTTCAGTCTCAAAGGTGAAACTAGACTTAAAATTCTGCATTATTAGAACTTCAAGGACAAATCTGATATTGGGGAAAACTGTAGGTTCTATGGAATGTTGGAGTCAAAAACATAAGTACATCCAAATTCTTTAAGGTAGGGAAATGTCTTAAAATCATCTGGTCTCACATACTATGTAAATTATGTTCTGGATGTCTTTTTAGTCTCCTGGTGGAGAATGGATTCTTTAATACCTAGTGAGTTGGGTTTTTTTATTTGCCATTTCTGCCCTTTGACACCTAGATTCTTGAATAGAAAGAATGAAAGGAAACAAAGACATTTGGGATTCTGGCTGGTTGGTTTGTTTGTTTTTTTCAATTTCCACTGATACCAGAACTTGACTGACAGGTACATAGCTGTTATTTGCAGTTACTAATGGCTGCCAAAAATGTTATTGGTTAATATTGATAGTTTATGAGGAGTTTGGTACCTTCCCTCTGCATGCCCCCTCAGGATAATAAGTGGTCGGTGCTTTTATTCAACCCCTCCCTGAAAACATTCTTTGGTCTAACACTTCAGTGTTAAAATGTTTCCTTTTTACCTCATTAATTGCATTATGTTGCAGGCTTTATTGTATTTTAAGTTTAATAATTTCATTTGAAAATAACTGAATTGCAAGAATGCAAACTAAAGATTCTCAGTGTGGTTTTGCTATTGATTTTACTCTACTACTTTACATAGTTCAACCTGAATAAGATAGAACTTTAATTCCAGTTTTATAGTTAAACTCTGCATAGGCTGCATAATTGTACTGTTTACAATAGGGCTATAAGAATAGGAGGATATCCAGTTTGTTCTGGAAATTGAATTAGCCTTGATGCATCTTAGTGCCAAAACTTGTGCTAATGAAACAATAGAATATTGGTATTAATATTCTAAGAAAATACAGTGCTGAAACATTTGATCACAAATTTATCTAAATGTGTTTTTCAGTAACAGAAAGTTTAAAATCAATGACAGTAAGCCTAGAGTAAGTAATAGCTCTGTATAAAACACTGATATTCACTGAGAGATAAGCTAGGTAGATGAAAAACTTAAACAGTGTCTTTTAATTAAACAAAGCATGGATTAAGATACAATGTGTAAGACCAAATATTCAGGAAAAGTAATAGAAGATAGGCTAAAGAGAGGCTGTTGGAACTTTGTGATAGCTATTCCTTGATATAATGACTGACACCAAAGGAAGTGTTTCTTTTGTAATGTCTTTTTTTTAGTTATTTTTCAGTGGATGGATGTGGAATATTTAAAAAAACCCAAACCAACTCATAACATTGACTTTCCTATTTAGAAGTTGGAAGGTATAATTTATTAAAATATTTTCTCTGGAAAAGCCAAGGTGATAGGTGGGGGATCTTGACCATAAGATAAAAAAGTCTAATTTTTTTGGGGGGGGGTATCTATTTATTGTTACACCTCACATAGTTATTCCTGTAAATGATCACAAGATTTTTCTTAGTCTGTTAATGGAGAAGAGTTATGATTGGAGGGGTCTCTCAAAAATAAAACACCTTTCATTGAACAGCACCAAACAGATGTGGAATTCAGAGCTCTATTGCATCTCTGCCTCAGTATTTATGTGCATCTGCCATTTTCTTTGTTGGAGACTGTATTTGAAGAACAAAGTACATCACTTCTTTCTTACCTTGAATCTTGCACCAGTCCCAAACTTGTGCAATTCCACTGTTTTAATAAGAAATGGGATGGCCTTATACTACTGAGAATCATGTGGGCTGTTGTCACTCTTAGTTATAGCTCCTTCCCCCTATAGCTCCTTGTTGGTGGATACATTTCTGTAAGTATGTTATTTCAACAGAAGATTGTTTTCAGTTTCTACTCTGATATTTCTCTCACAAGCAGAGACTGTAAATGTAAAGAAATACAGCACAGCTAAGGAAGTGTGCAATAAATATTCACTACAGAGCAGCTCATCTGTATTTCCATTTGTCAAATGAGGGTCTTCCCATCCTTCTTCTGCCTTTTGTCTATGTCTGCATATTAATCAAGTATCTGAAATATGCATATGAGAATTAACCGTTTATACTGTAGTAGTTATAGCTTTAGTTGTAAATTTGATGTATAATAATTTGAATCATTTTTTTATGAGCTCTGCTCATAATTTGTTCATTGTATTATTTCAAATCCATTTTCCACAGCTGCAATCTGAATAAGTGGCTCAATTATAGTTAGTGTTATTCTTTAATATTCACTGAGCTTCGTGAAAAACTTTGAATGAAATATTCTATTTAAAGAAAATTATGCTTTAAAATCATGGTTTTCTAAATATATTTGCATTAAAAAAGACACCAAAAACATGAAGAATTCATTTTTCTCTTTCATACTACTATCTGCTGTAGTAATTATCCTGTGTGACATCATAATCAACTGTCATATTGATATGGTATCACAGTTCAGTGTGACCAGAATTTTCTGACTTGAACACACAAGCAAGTAGCATTGCTTGAAAACCAGACATAGCTGTTACTTTGTTTCTGAAAATTGGATAGTTCTCATTTAGGAATCATTAAGAAATAACTGCTATTAATAGAAACATTGAAAATATGTAAATCTGAAAACATTTGCTAATGTAGTCTGTTTTTAAAAACTTGCATTAAAAAACATTCTGTATTATTTTGTAATTTTTCAAAAGTGACTTTTTTTTTTCTCCCCCCTAGTGGCAATCTTAGTTTTAGGAAATAATACCTTGTGAGAGATTTGTTCAGTGAGTTATCTGGTCCAGAACTTGTAAGAATACAGACAGCTTAGAACACCATGCTCATTTCTCCTTTGTACTCTTTTTTCGTTGCACTTTCAAGTATGTGCCTGAAGGCGGAATTTTCTTGCGAACTTTAGATTCCCAAAAGTAGCCATTGCATAACTGCTACTCTGCTATACTGGCCAAATACATAATGCTACTGCCCTACTATGTATTTTTCTGAAGAGTGGAAACTAACTGGAGTAAGCATGCAGAAAATGCTGTGTAGAATTCATTGAATGCAAATGAAATGTCTAATCTTCAGCTTTTGGCATATTATTCTGGCCTATACTCCTATTTTATCAAATTGCACTTCCTATTTTTTAAGATTAGTAGAGCTTGAGAGTCATGGTTTATAGAATTGTCATCTTGATAAATAGTAGAGATTAATACTTTCATCATTCTTTTTAGGATGATAACATTACATAATAATAGGGGCAGATTTCCAAAGTCTTGATCAACAAAATAATCACAGAACGACTTCTTAAATAATTCATTTCCATCTATCAAGGCTGACATGAGGCAGCGTTACCAAACAACCTCCTTTTGACAGGATAGTCCAATAGTACAGTTCTTATTCATTGCTCTGCTACTGGCACAAGAACATTTGTGGGCATGTATCCAGGTCCCCAGGAAACTTGGAATTATTCCATGTTAAAGAACTGTAACTGTAGCTAACAAACCAGCTGCTGTATTGAGCTCAGAAGGAAGTCTTTGTAGCTGTGTGGAAGGAACTTAAGTTATTTGCATAACATCCAGCAGTCTTAGTGGGAAGGGTTGGCAGGAGCACAACGGCAGGGTGGGCATCCAGCTTTTCTTTTTTGACCTTGTCTGTCACTGATTTCATTCTTCAGTGGTAGGATGAGATGAAAAGAGAGGGAAGTGAAGAACTTGACCAAGAGAGCTGTGCAGGTCTGAAGAGAAGGGTACTCATGATCATATGGACAACATTCTTCGTGGAAGTAATAGTTTATTAAATTGAGCAAACAAAATTGCTTTATAATAAACCCTATCAACATCTATGGGGCAATATTTGTGAGTTGATAAATCCTTACTATAGTTTTTATGTAGGAAAGGACAAGAAAGCTAGAAGATGTATTTGACCATAATTTCAAATAAAATTGAATTAACCTTCAATAAGAAGTTAAATTTTGTTCCCAGTATATGAAATTGAACTTTCTGTGTTCTCACTCTTGCAGAAACAGAAAAGGTTATTATGGAGTGGTTTAATTTTCCTTTAGAGTTTTTTTTTTTAGCAAGGGTTTCTCACACTTCTATGGTTGTATAAAGAACAGTCTAAGAGATGATTAAAAAGCTGTCAGCTGTTTATGTTAATGTGTATCGCACAGAACTTAACTTGTATTTCACCTTTGTAATATTACTTGTGCTTCAAAAATGTTGCGTATCTGAGAGTGGTCCTGCAAAAAAAAGTCTTTGTGTTATTGGTAGATGGAAAGCTGGACATGACCCTCAAAAGTGACTAGCTTGCAGCCCAGAAAGCCAACTGTGTCCTGGGCTGTATCAAGAGCAGTGTGGCCAGCAGGTTGAGGGAGGTGATTTTTCCCTCGCTGGTCTGGTGACACCCCACCTGGAGTATTGCATCCAGCTCTGGGGTCCTCAGCACAGGAAGGACACAGACCTGTTGGAGCAGGTCCAGAGAAAGGCCACAAAAATGATCAATGCAGACACCTCCTGCGAGGAAAGGCTGCGAGAGTTGGGTTTATTCAGCCTGGAGAAGAGAGGGCTCCAGGGAAACCTAACTACAACCTTCTGATTCCTAAAAGGGGCCTACAAGAGAGCTGGAAAGGGACTTTATAAAAGGCATATAGTGACTGGATGAGGGTTAACTCTTAAAATGAAAGATGGTAGGTTTAGCTTAGATATTGGGAAGAAATTCTTCACTATGAGGGTGGTGAGACACTGTCACAGGTTGCCCAGAGATGCTGTGGATGCCCCATCTCTGAAAGTGTTCAAGGCCAGGTTGGATGGGGTTTTGAGCACCATGGTCTAGTGGAAGGTGTCTCTGCCCATGGTAGGGGGGTTGGAACTAGATGATCTTTAAGGTCCCCTTCCAACTCAAACTGTTCTATGATTCTATGACCAATATTTTTCTTTTTGTGTGGTATTTTCGTAAGTCAGTGTTTAAAAATCCTATATGCCACTTCTCAAATACTGTTTCTCTGAACATGTCAGTTGTTAAAATGATCATTTGGACTCCTTTAAAGAACCCAAAATGCTGGTTTAATTGTCTTCATTGGCCATCGAGGAATTAATATGTAATGAAAGTAAGCTGCAGTGATCTATTGTTATTGTCACCTATTTCTACTAACAGTCAATACAAACCATATCCATCATAATACTTCTTTGATTCTAACATGTTTATTAACCCATTACTGTAGAAGAGTGATGAAGTTTGCCATGTCAAACACAACTTTGTGTTAATTTCTGACAAGCGGAAAAAAACAAGATGTAACATTTTAATTTCTATTATCCCTTTGACCCTTATATCGCCCTTCCCTCCTCCTGAGAATTTTTGTAGCATTAAATATAGGGAAAAACCCACTCAACTTCTGAATTCCTCTTACTACCTCATATCTTCATTGAATTCATATTGCAGACTAATCTGAATTCCTAATTCAGAGATTATTTTCATAATCTCTGGTAAATGCATATTACCCTTATTTGCAGCATCTTAGAAGAGCATTATGTTGACGTTTTTGTTCAAGGAACAAAATCTGTAAAAGAAGTACATAACATTTCTGTCTTGTCTCTTGTTCTAGTCTGCTTTTATGCAATGGATTAAAGGATGGGCTCTGCCTGCAAATGAATCTTCACAGCATGAGTCATGGTCATTCTTAAAACCATTACAGCCATTGAAAAATACTTTTATATCCTAAGAGTTCCAATTTTGTAATCAAAATGAGACTTATCAATAGGGCGGCTATCTTTTCTTATTTGTAGAAGAAAACAGACATGCTCTTTAGCACAATAACCGAGTTAACAGTCTGGGATTCCAACCAGAGGAGTGTAATATAACAGAAACAAGTATAACTGATTTACACAGCTAAATAATAGTTTGCCCTTCAAAGAAAACAATGCAAGTAAATCTCCCCTTGGGAAAAGAGAGGGGGAAAGATATGAAATATATTAATTCACTGATTTAATCATAGTAGCGGAATTACTTATCTTTAAAATATTCTTTTCAGTGGGACAAAGCACATCCCTGTCTAAGGTCCTATCTGCTTCATATATTTTACTGATGTTTTCTGCGAGTCTTACCCCAATGTGTGTATTAGTCGTTTTCAAGAAAACATAGAAAAAAGTGTCTTGGATGTTATGTGAACAAACCCTAGTAATTAGACAGAGCATAGGCATCTAGGTTGCTATCAGCATTGCAGGGAATGCAGAGAGAATTGTCTGTGGCTGTTCTGCTTGGCAGAATTCCATGTACTATTCAGTGTGCGTGTACTGGTGAGCCCATGAGAGATGCAGGTTCAAACTACTCATGTCCTGTGGAATCATGTAGAAAACTGGGATTATTGCATTTGTTGGGTTTTACAGAGTCAGAGGACAGAAAATGACACAAAGCAAGTCTCATTAGTTCCACTGTTGGAGCAGGGGTGTTATGTGTGTATATATATATATATATATAAAAGCAACATTGGAAGCTTACTGTTATTGACTACAAACATTTTAGTAAACTTCCCTTTTTTTTTTTTTTTAATCAACAGATATAAGAAATTTCTCTGGATTAATACTGAACTGAATGCATACGAACTGAAAGAAATGTTTTGAGATTGCTCTCCTGACAGAAGCTGTGCAAAAATGGTACACTGAGGTTCCTGCCTGCGCTTCTGGGAAGACTGTAACTGTATTTTTTATATTGCAGTTTATTGGTCCATAGGAGACAATGTAATAACAAATGTGACAGTAAATTTATGCAATAGTAGTGGCTCCCCTCCCACTGACTGGACATGAGTGATCAAAGGTCTTTGCAAGAAGATAAGCACAAAGTTGGCAGAACTTCCTCAAAGTTCAGGGAGTCTTCAAGAAGCATGCAATCTGATGATTATTTTGCTAGAAAACTTAAAGCCTTGAACGGTAGCATGGGTCCTCCTGTTTCTTCAAGTGCGTCTAGCAAAGCTGAAAGTAATCAAACAAATGGTACACCAGCTGTGCCTAAAATGGGTGTTCGAGCAAGGGTATCTGAATGGCCTCCTAAAAAGGATTGCTCTAAGGAACTGAGTAAAGCTGCTTGGGAAAACAGACCTCCAGCCAGTTATGAAGGTGTTGGCTCAGTACTTCCAAATGGACAAAATGACCAAAGTGATGGACAACAAGAAGAGCTAGAATTGGAATTTACGGAGGGAAAATATTCAATTGGAGATCTTTTTGTTCATTCCCCTCAAAGGGGACTTCATCCCATAAGGCAAAGAAGCAACAGTGATGTGACAATAAGTGATATTGATGCTGAAGATGTGTTAGACCAAAATGCTGTTAACCCAAATACTGGAGCAGCTCTACATAGAGAATATGGCAGTACTTCTTCAATTGATAGGCAAGGCTTGTCTGGAGAAAATTTTTTTGCAATGCTAAGAGGATATAGAGTGGAAAATTTTGAACATAAAACCCTTACTCCTTTTGGATTTTCTGAGTTTTTCCACTGTGATCCTACTGTTTCTCCAAGTCTACATGCTGCTGCACAGATTTCCAGGGGAGAATTTGTCAGGATTTCTGGACTGGATTATATGGATAGTGCCCTACTTATTGGCCGAGACAGGGAGAAATCTTTCAAGAGGAGACTAAAATCAGAAGCAGTAGAAACATCTCTGTTTAGAAAATTACGAACAGTTAAAAGCGAGCATGAAACTTTTAAGTTTTCATCAGACTTGGATGATAAACTTGACAGAAATGTTCGTTCTTGGAACTGTCAGAAATGTTTTGCACATTATGATGTTCAGAGCGTTTTGTTTAACATAAATGAAGCAATGGCTACTAGAGTAAATGTAGGAAAAAGAAAAAATATAACCACTGGGGCTTCAGCTGCATCACAGACTCAGATGCCAGCAGGCCAGACAGGAAACTGTGAATCTCCTTTGGGAAGCAAAGAGGACCTCAATTCAAAAGAAAATTTAGATGCTGATGAGGGTGATGGGAAAAGCAATGATTTAGTATTGAGTTGCCCTTACTTCAGGAATGAAACTGGTGGGGAAGGAGACAGAAGAATTGCACTTTCTAGGGCAAATTCAGCATCTTTTTCTTCAGGTGAAAGTTGTTCTTTTGAATCCTCTCTAAGTTCCCATTGCACAAATGCTGGTGTTTCAGTACTGGAAGTACCAAGAGAAAGCCAGTCCATTCACAGAGAGAAAGTGAAGCGTTACATCATAGAACACATTGATCTTGGAGCATATTATTACCGCAAATTCTTCTATGGAAAAGGTAAATTTTTCAAATGCAACTGTTCTGACCTATCCATGCACTAGATTTAAGTTGTTCAGTAAAGGTTATTTTTTGTTTTCCTTCTTCTCAATAGAGAGACCTAAGTATTCCAAAAGACCCTGAAAGTCTTTAATAAAATTAAGCCTGTTATTCTTGCTCTCTGAGGGATATTCAACAACCAGTGGGTTATGTATAAAATTATGCAATACCTGTATGACTTCATTAAGTGATTTAAGGAAAGGTTATTTAAAATAGCACATAAACTAACTTCTCCAAACAAAACTTTCTTGATCAGCAGGAGGAAAAGATGACATTTATATCTGGTAAATGCTTGGAAATAATGATGCCCAGAGTGAAAATCATTATTTCCTAAGAGGTGACTCCAAAAGTGAAGATTTTATTATCACGGCTTTTGACTCTCTTCTAGATTCTACTGTCTTCAAGTGTCTCCTGGGGCCTTTCATACTGTATGCATATAGACGTACTCCTTAAACAGAGAGCTTCTGATGCTGTTTAGTTTTTCAGCATAATAAAGGATGGCTTATGCCTTTCTCCTAGCCTTATATCCTTTTCTTTTAGGGTATGTTCACATTGCAAAAATGTCAGGATACTCTTCTCAGCCGGGTAATTATCTTGGCTTGAATTGTTATTCAAACAAACTCTTTCCACTTTGTGATCAACTTTGACAGTCTGTATTCAGTACTGCATTGTGCAATGTTTATGAAATCTCTGGTTTTGTGGGAAGAACCCCAAAATACCTACCTCTTTTCTCTCTGTATCATGAATTACAGCTAGATCTTTTTGCTGTTATTGAAGGAAAAGGTCTGCTTCTCTTTTTCAAAGACTGTTGCAGTCCGAGTCTTGTTGAAATCATACTTCCTCTGCTGTTTAACTATATTTGCACATCAGGAGATAAGCACTATACTGTACTCCTTCCTCCTCTAACCCTTTACAAGGAATGCAGAAGAGGATCCAGTACAGTGTTTTTCACAATATCATAGACACCAAGAACATATTAGCTGTAAAAACATGTATTTTAAAGTCAAGGAAGAAAATAATCTGGATCTGTCATGGAAGAGGAAGAGAGAGACCCACAGCTTAGCAAGGAACGGGCAGTAAATTCAGAGGTTCAAATTGGCTTTCAAGCTAGGCAGGTTGTAAAGTATAAAAAAAGTGTTGAGGGAGGCAGAGTAACAGAGAATGAAAGGAAACTTGTAACAAAAGGGTGGCATATTTTTTGAGTGGCAGAGAGAAGAAAGGATTGGCATAGACAGAAATGAAAGGAAGATTGTGAATGGACAAAGGTGGTAGCAGGATAGGGGGGAAGTAAAGGACTAAGTCAAATGAAAGAGGACTTGTTTGTGAAGTGCTTTTATCTTGGGTGAGTTACAAATGCTGAGGTGTGGTACACTTTTTGTGATAAAAAATCTTGTCAGAGAGATTAAAAAAAGAAAATGCAGGGTACCCAAAGCCACTTTAAAGAATATAATATAATATAGTGTAGTATAAATGAACCTAATGACTTTTTTGAAAATTGATGTAAATGTAATTAGTTATAATTAACTTCTGTTCTGAAATAGTATCAGTTTTATCCCTAGTATAGTATAATACTAGGAAACTTGAGTTGTTACTAGTTATTCTCTTGGTAAAGTTCTTCAAAAGAAAATATTATGTGCTGTATTTAATATGCAGTTATTCTCCACTTATGTTACCCTCTCACCTTGACAATGTTGTGGAAGCCATGCCCTGTTGTGTATTATCTTTCTATAGAGTTGTAACAGAAGCTGCGTGAGAGAACTGAATGGCTCTTATGAGACAGATAGGAAGTCAGGGCAAACACATGATGAAACTAAAAACATAATTTTGAATATCTGTTATCTTAAGGGCTCAAGCATGTAAGGAATCTCCAGATTACTTCCAACTGAACACAGTTCTCACCTAAGCAAAATTTATTGTGGATAGAGGAAATAAACCAGACATTTTGCATTGGGTATCAAAATGTCTTGCTGCTGTCCTGATCTTCCATATAAGAAAAAGTGACATTTATATGCATAGTGGGTCTACTTGATGCTCTTCCATGACAGTGAGCTTTTCTAGGTGATTGTTCATTGAATTGTAGATTTAATAGCACAGTTGAATTTAGCAAAATAATTGTGGAAGCATGAAAAAAAAAATTAGGAAACAGTAGTCACTTATACATAATGCCACCAGTTTTCTTTGCCTTAAGAAAATATATATGAAAAAAACCCTTTCTGAATATTTGATTTAGTTCACAGTTTCATAATTGGCATTTGTCAGCGTACAGTTTTATGTCTGTTTTAAGATACATGGAAGAAACACCCTGGCATGTGTAGCACTAATTATTCCATTCCCCTTCAAGAAATATAAAATTAGGAATTCAGTGTTTTCTGAAATGAGCTGTGGTTTTATACTGCATATTTATAAGCTTTTTAACTAGTGTTAAAGTCAAATCCAATGCAACTGATGTAAAATGTGTTATGTTTATGGAAGATACCTTCTCAGTTTTCAGTTAAGATTTGTAAAAACTAGAATATATTATTTTGTCTCATGGTTTTGATTGTCATTGATATGTCCTTTTCTCCTTGTACAATTATCCTCATAATACCTTGAGACTTGATTATTATTACCATGCTTTTTATTTGAGGGATTCTTGCAAACATTTCTTAATGCTACTGTTTCTTATCTGTTCATATGGAATTAAAAAAAATGTTCCAGAAGAAATGTGCAGGCTTAGCAACCTATTGATATTAACTTGGCTTTGTACAAGGAAACGTTGTATGACAACAAAAGTTGACAAGTATTCCTCAAAATGAAAAAGTAAAAAATGACAAATATTTGAACATCTCTAACATCTATATTTAACCATCTAGAAAACAGCACTTATTTTATTCTTTTTTCCCCAGTTGATACTTCTAAATCTACTAAAATACATTTGAATGAGCTTAATGAGCTTGTACTTTATGAAATTATAAAAAAAGGGTGCCTTGAATTAAAAATGTTTTCCCTAAATCCCGTAGTATCAGTAGCCATGCTATTCTTAAATATACTTCAGCTTCTTTACTTCCCTTTCCTGAAACTGTTTTATTTATTTTATTTTTAATGCACATAAATAGTGTGCTTGGTTTTGTGTCTTTTGTATTGTACAAGAAACCAGCAGGTTTGCCAAGCTTGCATTTTTCTGCTCAGTAATACTGCAGCCAAGGAATCTAGTAACTGTGTAATATCCTTTTCTAGATTTACATCAAAATAGAAGGCTATAGAAATCCTAACTGAGAAGTTTGCCTTTTGTCAAAGCCTGAATTATGCAGCTGTGGGGAGTGTTTATGTTCTTGGAAGTGTTTGACCTCTGAATTTATCTCTCTCTCTCACTCCTTCTCTCTGTCTTCTCTGTAAAATCCAGTTCCATTTGATAAGTTTGCTCATTAAGGCTCAAAGTTTTAATTTAACACTGGGAAATCCATGAGATGAATAATTTATTCATACTGGTAGAATGCTCAGACTGAGGAAGGAATGTAGTTGGTGAGCATGAGCAAATAATTTAATGTCTGTGCCTCTTTGATTCCAAGTGTTCCTTCCCAAAAAAAGGATGCTAGTTGCAATGTGCTACTGCTTATTCTTCTTCCACTGGGAATGGATTGTAATCACCAACATAGTTTATAGATAAATTTTTGAAAGGCTGGAACCTAATTTTCATCTTTTTGTATTCATTCTGAGAGATATGTATTTGTATTGAGATATTTGTATTCATTCTGAGATAACTTCTTATTCTGCAAAAAACTTCTTTACACATCTCTATAAATACATCGTAAAAAAAAAAGATATCGAACTAGCTCAAAAATGCTAGCAAAATGTTTTTTGATCCAGACAATCTTTAAGGAGAAATTAGTCTTTTAATTCATCACTATGTGAAATATGGGATTATAGTGTAAATTGGATTGGAAGACATTTCTGCAGGTTGTCCATTCTAATTCTGTGTTTAAAACTCCCTTTTAAATGTAAGTTTTGAATAGGTTGCTTAGAACCTATTCCATTTTAGCTGTGCCTTTTTACGATCTCTAAGGATGACGATTTCAAACTCAACCTGTTTCTAATTGGATTATCCTCAATGAGGAGCTGCATCTTGTGATGGTTCTATCTTGTCCTTTCGCTATGTACCTTGGAGAAGAGTCTGTTTCACCTTTTCCTATGACATTCATCAGCTAGTGGGATCCTGCAGTTTATTTGCCCTCTTAACCTTCTCTTCTGCAGGCTGCACGAGTCTGTCTCCTTCAGTCTCTCGTCATCTATGCTTCAGCACCCTGATTGTCTTTGTAGTTGTCTGCTGGACTTGTCCCACTCTGTCTAAACGAGAGACTGCTTCTTATTTGGCCTCGAAAGTGCCAAAGAGGCATAATGTCTTCTCTTGAGCTGCTGGTATGCTCTTGCTGGTGCAGCCCTTCACCTCTGCTGCAGGGTTCTGCTGGGCTGCATGTTGTTCACAGGGTCCCCAGTCCTTTTCCACAGAGCTACTCCTGCTGCCGTTGGTCCCCAGCCTGTGCTGTTGTATGAGTTTGTTCTGTTCTAGATCCAGGTCTGTGGTGGTCTTCATAAGGTTTTTGTCTGTCCATTTTTTCAGATTGTCGAAGTGAGTTTGTTTTAATGTGTCAGGTTGAAAACCTAAGTGGTTTTGGGGTTGCTTCATGTGGAGCTCAGCTGCCCCTGCTCACCAGCAGCTGCTGCCAGGGGAAGGGGCGAGTGGGAAGTGAAGCACAGACACCCTGCAGCTGTAGGATTCTACCTGTGTGGCTTTGCTTTTGCCTACTTTTGTAAAACAGTGCAAGTGTTACGTATTTCTGTATTTTGGTATCTGCCTGTGCACATATTACTGATTTTTTAAAAGTCTGACAGTTATTCCTCTTCATCTGTTGCACCCAACTGCAGTTCTAACCTTGATGAACTGTTCTCCTTGAGCATGGTCAAATACATATACACTTTGAGGATGCACTCCATTGCATCATTTAGTTAATGTAAAAAAACCCTGTTCAACAGTAACAACTCCACTGCCAAATTTTGATGAACCTTTTAGTAACGGGCTGCTAATTGTAATTCATATTATTGATCACAGTCCTTTGAGGCCAACTGTCCAGCCAGTTTCTGTCCACCTTGTAATTTGCATGTTCAAACCATGGCTTTTAAGTTTAGCTACATGGATACTATGGGAGAATGTAATTTAGCAATGTTTTTCACACAAGTAGGTGATATTCATTGCTCCTTCCTCATCCATTAAGCCAGTCATGTCATTGTAGGAAACAACTGGATTGGTCATGCATGATTTGCATTTTCTGAATCTATGCAGGCTGTTTCTAAGCATCTTTTTGTCCTTCATGTCCCTGGAAATGTCTTCCATGAGAATTTGTTCCTTAATCTCCCTGGGAAATAAGGTTTATGGTAACTGGTCTATGGCTTCCCAGACCCTCTTTCCTGCCCTTTTTAAAGGTGACTATAACTATTCACTATGACCTTTCAAAGGTGATAAAGGGTAGCCTTACAGTGAGCATGGGCTAGTTCCCTCAACATGTGTCCTGTTTGGTCACATGGACTGGAGTGTGTCTAGTCTCCTTAAATGGTCTCTAATGTGATCTTTTTCTTCTGTTGATAGTGCTTTACTCTCCCAGACTGGACCGGTTGGCTCAAGGATGAATGTAACTATTCATCAAAGACTGAAGAGTTACTAGCCTCAGTTTTCCCTTGTTGAGGCTGAGTTGCTGCTTTGAATGGAAAGTTGTAAATAAAAATAAGAATAAACTGAATTAAATGAAGGAAGCTACATGGCACCTTATTTGTTTGAAAACTTTTAGATTTTATTGAAGATTTTATGTAGATACAGTTTCTCCAAACTAGTTTCTTACAGCATCAAACAAAGCTATTAATTTCATAGTAAAAAAAAAAAAGAAAAAAAAATTTCATAGTAGCAGCATTTACAGCAATTTGTGATATGAGTGACCATTCTGCTCATCATAATTAGCATTTTGTGATTTATGTACTTATTGTACAGTTTGGAAGATAACAAGCCAGTGTATATACAGATCTCATATCTCAATTAAAAATAATCTTTTTTTCTTGCTGCAGAAATATTTTGAGATTTGATGAACATTTTCTAGGAGACTCATACTTTGCTGTTCTCTTATCCCTTCATTCATTCTTGTGCAAAAGAGCATCAGAACTACTTTGGAATAGATGAAAACCTTGGGCCTGTAGCAGTCAGCATCCGGAGGGAAAAGGTTGAAGATGCTAAGGAGAAAGAAGGATCTCAGTTCAACTATCGTATAGTTTTCAGGACAAGTGAGGTAATGTTCGTTCAGTAATTCTGTAAAGGGATGGAGAAATGAACTTAGAGCTTAGTGTAGTATTTACATATTGTGGATGTGTTGCTAACTTTGAAAGTAGACCCATTAAGGGGAAAGGATGTTTCTTGTACCATTAGTACATGTATTTGCTCCTGAACAAAGTTTTCCTCTTTTATACTGCATAAAATTTTTGTCTTTTTCAGCAAGCACCCAAAAGGAGGTAAATTGGCTTTAGAGAACTGCAAGGTGCAAGCAGGGAAACAGATGTTAAGAACACAGCTGAAGATAAGCATGGATCAGGCTGCTTGATGTTACGTTTCTAATGATAGAAATGAAAGATCAAGCAATGTAGGGAAAATAGGAGGTGTAAAATATGAAAACTAATATGATCATTTTTTTTGTTTCAAAATGCTTTCTTGGAAGCTTTTTTGTGAGATGCTTCTATATACTTCTATGTACATGATTTGTGGAAGAAATATTAATACAGTCATAATGGTCTTATTTGAAAGAATAATTTACTTGTGGTTGTTGTGGAAGGACATGTCTTGTAACTTCTATCTAAAGTGATGTAGGATCTCTTGCTAACTAATTTCTTTACCACAGCAACTACCTTAGGTTTGTATGTAAACACAGTGTTATTATTGCAGCAAACAACTGTAAATATTCATAATCCTTAGGATGATTGGTTTTTATTTTGATTAGGACAGAGAGAAGTGTTAGCTAGACCTCCTGATCTCACTGGGCTCTTCTGCTTTTGTAAACAGATGTAAAAATAGATATCTAATATTTTTTTACTCTAGGTTTTTTTTTTTACATACAGAAAAAGGGGAGTCCATGTATGTATGTGTGGAGAGGTGATCCAGGTGGCTCAGTTCTAAGAAATTACTCTTTTTTTGCCAAATCCAGTGAAGATAAAGCAGCATGGATTAAAAAAATAGGTGAATGGGTTAAATGAAGATGCTGTTAACTGTAGCTTACTTCACATATGACTACTGTGTTTTCTAGGGTAGTATGGTGTTTAAATTATTTCCCCTCCCCAAAAAAGTAATATTCTTAGGAAATGGAATAAATTAATAAGATGCTTAGTGATTTCTTTTAAGCAAAAAATGTGCTTGTCACTGAGAAAGTAAAAGCTTGTCTGCTCTTTAAAAATTACTTAGTAATTGTTTCACTGGTTAAAAAAAATTTAAAATAGGGATGATTTTTTCTTCCCATTCTTTTTTCTGTTCTTTTACTAAAACCCGAAGTTTAGATTTTTGGGAGTTGTAGTATTAGAGCTAAAAATGTTCTGTGTGTTTTACTTTTCCTGCAGCTTACTACACTTAGAGGAGCAATTTTAGAAGATGCTATACCATCCACTGCTCGTCATGGCACAGCAAGAGGTTTGCCTCTCAAAGAGGTGCTAGAATATGTAATACCAGAGCTGAGCATTCAGTGCCTGAGACAGGCTTCCAACTCACCCAAAGTACCTGAACAACTCCTTAAGCTGGATGAACAAGGGGTATGTAGCGCATGGCTTTTTTTAAAGACTATTCCTTAGATAAATAGAGTAAAAAAATTATTAAATGTTTTGCAGGCAATGGTAAGCAACATAAATCTGTAATGCAAACCATTCGCTTTCTTGGTTTTAGAGATACTTGTCTGTTTTCACTGACAAAATGAGGTTTGCTTTTCTAAGCAAATTCTTTTAAAAATGCATTTCAGCTGAAGAAAGTAAATATTGGTCTATGAAGATTGTCTTTAGATAACTGAGTGAAAGATTAACTTTTAACATCAGTAAGAAGGAATTTTCACGATCTATTTGCACTTTAATGTGTGCAAATCACAGAATCACAGAATATTGTGAGTTGGAAGGCACCTACAATGACCATTAAGTCCAACTCTTAAGTGAATGGTGTGTTGAGTGCAAATGAAGATATATCTAACACTTTATTAATATTGTGGGTAGGTAAGCAGGCAAAAGCGTATTTAGTCCCTACATCTGAAATTTTGGGGGTTTTTTTAACCATAACATTTTATAATTAACTTGCTGTAGTCTTACTAGAATAGAATACTTCTGGGTTCATACAACTGAAATTGTGATTGAGACTAATGAGTTGACTGCATTGCAATTAAATATTTGTACGACTTAAATTTGGACAGAAAATGGTGACATTTATTAGGTTCAATGAAGTGAATCTGCTTTATTCAAAGCCAGTGATTATAGTTTCTGAATATTTTGTGAAGGACAGGCTTACGATGGTTTTTAAATCAATTTTTAAAATAATTTTTTAAAAAATCTTCATTTAAATTGAAGATTTTATTTTCTAGACAAAAGGCAGCATCTATCTGTCGAAGTCCAATCAGAGAATGGAATCAGTTGATTATGATGATAGTATAATTAATATTTAATGCTAATTCAGTTCTGAATGTAATGGTTGCATCTAACATTGGTGGTATCTACCAGAATTCTCTTGTCTTTTCTGGTGGCTGTAACAATTACTCAAAACGAAGTACATGTAGTCAGAGGAAGAGAACTGGGCTTTTTGGATGGATTGTTAAGCTAGTTTTTTGTATGTTTATTTTAGTACTTTTGTTCACTTTGGTCTTTAAGGAGGACTTTTACTTGAAAATCTATTTTGCCAAATGTCTTTATTTTCTCCTATGTTTGTCAGATCTTCTGGTAAAACATTGCAGGCAATTCAGAATCACTCAATTCTGAATCCAAAAGCTCCCAATGTGCTGTTGCTCTCTCTTTGCTGTTTCAACTTCAGAGTGAGTTTTAGGTTCATCTAATCAATAATATTCACTCTCAAGGGCAGTATGTTCTAGAGNTTCTTCCAGGCCACCAGTCCTCCCAAGAAATGTTGCTCTGCTACTCAGCGTGGGTCTCTTTTTCCCACGGCCCACAGGACTCTATCAGGCCCCTCTGCTCCAGCAAATGTCCCACAGGATCACAGCCTCTCTCCTCCTGCACTTTTCTGCTCCAGCGTGGAAATCTTCCAATCTTTCCATGGGTGTGCATACAAATCTTTGCTCCTATGATCCCTGTAGCTTGCTGGGGCCTATTCCAGTGTTTAAGGCATCTTCTCTTTCTCCTGTCTTCAACCTTGGTGTTAATCAAACTTCTCACCCTCCTTTCTCTTAAGCTGCCATGATGTTCTGCCCAGCTTCTTTTTTTTTTTTTTTAAATGTTATTTTTAGAAATATGTTATCACAGAGGCATTAGCAGTCGACCTTGACTAGCTTAGAGCAGACAAAAACTCCAGCAGCTTCTTAAAGAAGCCTCTCTCCTAGCCCCCCCCCAGCTAATAAAAGACTCTGGCTACTTAAAACCACAACAGGAGTATTGAGTATGACTGTGCTTTGACTTGACCTGAATATTTCCCAAATTCATTAAAAGTATTTCACAAAAATTGGAAATGGAGATTGTTCATTGAACTTTCTAGTGTTTCTTTAATCATCAACTCCTCATTTTGAGAAACGGCAGTACATAGCACTTCGTTTTTTGTGTGATCAATTTTAAAAATTCAGTTCACCTGACAAAATGTGATGTACATTATGTGCTACTTATTACGAGGTAATTACTTTAACATGGACAGAAAGCTGTGCAAGGAACTGTGAGATCCATTTTTGGTTTTAATCCTCTTATGTACTTGATGCTTTCAGTTTATTAATCAAGTAGATAGACACAGAGTTGTGTTTGGCAACTGAAGGTGTTGACTGGCTGAAATATCATGAATTTAATATGAATTATGACCTTGAAGATTAATACTGTCACATACCCAAGTAGCTAAATGGGTTTAGAAGTTATTTTGTGATGTCACATTATTAAATTGTTCTCAGTGTTACATTAAATATAAAACTTCTGGTTTGGAAATATTGAAATCAGAACCATGTCTGCAATTATTTACTTAAAAGGACTTGAATTGTCATGTGGTACCATTTCAAAACTGGCAAACTTTATCAGTTTTAAATATTCTCATAGTTCTTCATGCCAGTTAAATGCACCACTTAAGAAGATCCTGCCAAAGCTCATTTAGATACTTCTTTCTTAGGCATTGGCATTCCAAATGTCCCTCGATTTCTGCTTCTGTACAGCCTTCATTATCTTGGCTGAGAGTTATTTTACTCAAGTCTTTTTATTTCATAGTTTTGAGTAGTCCTAGCATGCAGGTAGGAGTTCAGATTACTGCAAATGAACTTGCAGCTGCTGCCATGTTTAGCAGTAGTGATATTGATAGAATCGACTTCCAGGGGTTATAACAGTATTAATATTTTAATGGTTAATGTTTATTCTAGTATTGTTTTCCCTTTGCTTCTATAATTCTTCCTTTTTTTCCATTTATTTTTTAATTTCAGCTGAGTTTTCAACATAAGATTGGTATCCTTTACTGCAAAGCAGGCCAAAGCACAGAGGAAGAAATGTATAACAATGAGATGGCAGGACCAGCTTTTGAAGAGTTCCTTGATCTACTGGGCCAGAGAGTACGGCTGAAAGGATTCAGTAAATACAGGGCTCAGCTAGATAATAAAAGTAAGCTATTTTTACAACCTATAGGAGAAACGGTAATTATCCAGTCTATCTTCTGCAAATTGTGTTGTCTTTTAATGCTCTTGACTTTGGGTTTTGATTAGTAAGATTATATGGTAAATGAGGAAGATAAAATATATGTAAGAGCATATATCAAACCTTGTCTGAAAGGTTATTTACTTTTTCTGTGGTATTAGTAGAAAGGAAAATCAAAGCAACTTAGTTAAAATCACACTTAGTGCGAACAAATTAAATATGTGAGTGATATTTCAGAATTTCATAGCTACATTTTAACAGCTTATTCTTAAAAAAGCAAAAGGAAATATAGGCATTTCAAAATACAGAGTCATGACAAGGGACCATTTTTCTTATTTCGGCTAAGCATTTGTGCTTCCTTTTCATCAACATAAACATTTATGTTTATATTTGAGGAGAAATCAAGTTTTCTGTTTTCCAGTTTTTCACACATGCACAGTAAGCATGTTATCATTCCCCAGCTGAAAGTTATTCATCTACCTTGGTGCTGTGTTATTAGTGCTATTTTCTCAGGTCTTTCAGTTTCCTTAAGTGCAATAGTATAAAAATTTAATTGTACAAATTTGTTGGGTTTTGTAGCAAAAATAGGAACTGAAGTATTGCTGTTAAGAAAAAAGTCAGTGATGTGTTAACACACTTTTCACTGCCCTTAAATTTAACTTAACTCATTCTTAGTTTAATGACATTTTAACAGGATTTTGACAATTTAACTAGATCTTGATATCTGGTTATTCATCTACTCTATTTTAATGTAGTGTCAACCTGCATAAGCACCACATTTATTTCTCTTAATGTTACTGCCTCTTCGTTTAAATCCATGTTTGTTTCACTGTAATTCAGGCTTGATAAAGACTATTGGATCCTATTGCAGTGCAGAATAATAACTATTGTATAGAAATATTTATTAACATGCTGTGGATGTCAGACTTCTGGAATGAATTGATAAATAAGGATGAAAAATTGAGTAAGGGGTGTTTGGGTTTTCCCTTTTTTTCCCCAATCAGAGCATGACCAAATATCACCTAGTAATTTGTACATACGAAAATACATGCTGGTCTGTCAAGCAAATTCATTTTCTGTATTTGCTGCGCATGAACAGCATTGAACTTGCATTGCTGATCAGCATTGTGTATGTATTGGTCAGTAACATGATTTTAATATTTTACTAAGTGTGTGTGCCATTAATGATATCGTCCTGTCATGGTGTGTTCTCACAGTTTGCTACAAGCAGAATGGAATTAAGAGAGTTCACAAAGATAGTCTTCACTATTATATTAAATGTAAATTACTGACTAAATTATCATATTTTCTGTGTTACATTTGTGTTTTTTACAAGTATATTATATATATATGCACACTACCTATATTTTAATGATGCAATAAGTATTACTGTGTGTTGTATTTAAAATTGGATAATACATTGTTCTTGACTGCCTGCAGGTTCAGAATACTGTAAAAATTTAATCTCTAGGAGCTACATTTTTGATAGGCACAATATTTTAGTAATAATTCTTGCTCAGTTCTTGTAGGATTCACATTTATTGAGTCTTTCTGTTCTTAAATGCTGGATAACTGAGCTATTTCTGTAAAAAGCTCCCTTTTAAAAATTGGTTTCTTTAATATTTTGGTGAGTAACTTGTCTACTTATGAAATAGGCAAAGTGGAATGTTATGGTGGGTTGATCTGTTTGACAGGGGAACCTCCACCTCTAGCTTGCTTGCTCACTCACTCTCCAATGTGTGAATTGAGATTAAGACAGTTTAATGAGTGAAGGGAAGAAAGGAAAAATCACCCCTCAAAACCATAAAACTAACAAAAAAGCCAAACCAAACAAACCCCAAACAACAAAAAGAAAAATCCAACCCACCACTCCAACAATCAGCCAACAATACAAGTAATGCAGGAGCAATCACTTGCCACCTCCCATTAGCTGAGCGATGCCCAGCCAGTCTCTGAGTAACACCTACCATGAAAAAAAGCACAACTCTCCCTGCTCCAGTTTTACTGCAAAACATGACTTTATATGGTATGGAATATGTCTGTGGTCAATTTGATTGGCTGTTCTGGTTGTGTCTCCTCGCAAACTCTTGGCTACCCCTAACATACTTCCCAGGACAGGGGACAGTGTGAGAAACAGAAAGCCCTGATGCTGTGTAAGCACTGTGTAGCAATAGCTGAAACATTAGTGTTATCAACACTGTTTTGATCACATACAGAAAACACAGCACCATATGGGCTGCTGCGAAGAAAGTAATCTCCACTCAGGCAGTGGAGTTCTTCACAGTGCAAATGTGAAGAATGTGTGGAATATATTAACTATAAACTGTTTTCTGTCCTTCTTTAGTGTACTTTTAGTGGCATGCATTCTGAATTCCAAGATCAAGAAATAAGAAAATTAAATGAAGCTTTACCAATTCAATCCTATATAATTTGTTTTAAAACACATCACTCTACTAGAAATGAGAAATTAAAGAATTATTATTGGAACATTAATGTTCTCGTTTTTAATGTTCAGATTATAATTATGGATTAATTTAATTTTAATGTATTATGTATGTATTTTGTCCGAGTCCAGGATATGTTTTGAAAATGTCTGATCTACAATATGTGTTTTAATGTAAAATTTGAAGTACCCAGTTCCTTTTTGGTAAAGTATGCATTTAGTCAATTGTTCTTATTGACTTTTAAATAATGAAAATGTGTATTATAAAAAACTATACTTAAGTAGCTAAGTGTATGTTTTTGTTTTGTTTTGTTT
>WEIV01005864.1:26631-37591 GCA_013390005.1 Calyptomena viridis | reverse complement strand
AGATGGAATTTCTTATTTCAGCACTGACCTGCTCTTTGTGTGTATGTGTGTGTGTGTCTTACCCTGTGCTTATGCAGAGGGGAATAGAATATTTTTTCATGCTGCTTATACCAATATATCCATCTCCTTATTGTGCCTTGTATATTAAAAGTAATGCAAAGTCTGCATTTATTGGTCTAGTTACACTCTGAAGAATAGCTGTTATTTGCCTTTTACTGGCACAGGAATGATCTGAGTTAGCCAGTTCAGAAAGTAAATTAGTACAGGCTTGATTTGAAGCTANNNCAGGCTTGATTTGAAGCTATGCTGCATTTCTGTTATTTTGTTTTTGCTGCTCTGGAATTGTTCAAGACTCCTTGCTCTATAAAATGGCTCTTTAAAACAGCCCCAGTAAGCTCAAGAGAGACCAAAAGTTGTTTCCGAGAAAAGAGTTCCCAGCTAACATTTAAGTAATAACCTGGCGTCTATTTGTTATTTTCCGTCTGTTTTGAATACAGTGCTAATACTTTACAGAATGTTGTACGACATACCAGCAGTTGAGCCATGAGTAATTTTTCAGATTTACCCTTCAGTCCCAACTTAAACAAAGCAGGAGGATTTAAAAAAACACATTGACCCACCCTCCTCCCTCTCCCCCCCAACCCTCCCTCTAACAAACTAAAACCAAAAGATTAAAAGACCCCCATGGGTTTTCTGGAGGGAAGTTATAAGAGTTCTGCTACAGGACCTGCAAGCCCATACATTCAATGGACAGCAGTCAATTATTACTGCTAAATTGTATCTAGACATTGCCCAGCTATACCATTGGAAGACTCTAAGAAAACAGGATGGTTTTAATCACACTTCATGCGATGATTTCAAAGCATTAAAAAAGCAAAATACCAAATCTCACAATACTCTTGTGGGGTAGGCATTATGCCTGCTTTGGAAATGTGTCACAAAGAATTTATTATATCAGTAAGCAGTTGTAGCTACTTAGCCTCAGAACCAGGATTAGAAAACATGTGACTGGACTTCTACTCCCTCCTGTTCTCTCTTGAGAATTAATTGAGGTGAAGAGTTAGTAAGAAGACAAAAAATTAGAACTAGTTGTTTCTCTGGATGTGTATTTATGGGCGAAAGGATGAAGGTGGAAAGAGATAAGTCCATGATCATGTGTCACTTTGGTGTAACTCCTTTAGGGTCAATAAAACCAGACTTGCATTAAATCATATGCAGTCTGAAATAAAAACTGAGTAGTATTAATAAAATTTAAAATGAGAACTAACCTTGTCAGGCTAGTTTCTACACTGAAATGGATATCTAATGTTCTGGAGGACAAGATAAGTCTAAGAGGCAGCTGGGGAGTATTATTCATCACATGATGTTGCTTTCATGCATTGAAATTTAAGGCTTGGTAACAGCAGATAGGGGTTATGTTAAAAAGAAAAAAATGAAGTAACATTTTCGAAGAGCAATTAGTTGTAAAACAAGCCATAGTCAGTTATCCTTAATTAGTCCCAAGGAGTAGGCAATGGCAAAATAATTTTACTGAATTGATAGCTCTACTACTGAAAACACTTTTCTAATTGATACGTGTTTTGACAATTGCATGAAGCAGACAGCATAACTAAAGGGGTATGTGCCATAACTGCCCTTCTGCCTTAGCAACTGTACATCTCTACACCACACAAGGTATTTTATGAGTTAGCATCCACCTAAATATGAAAGAATTTTCACTGAGAATGAGATATAATAAAGCAGTTATCTTTAATCCGTCACACACTCTGCTCTGCTACTGCACCTTGCTTTGAAGTCCAAGTATCTTGCATTGAATTATTTTTATCTTTGTTTTAGGAACTCTACAGATACATACTATCCTTCCCTGAGAAAGTGTGCCACACTTCAGCATGCCAATCCCAGTGTGTAGCATTCACTAGCTCCTACCCTCCTGTCTCGTGCCTAGTGCATCTGAAGATGGGTTTTTTGCTCTTGATTTCCCAGAATGTTTGCTTATATACTTCAGTCCTATCAAGAAACACATTTCTGATCTAGGCCAGGTTTCCCGTGTGTTTGACCAAGCTTTTCCAGTCATGGGGCTGCAGAAAACCTACTAGCACAACAGATTATCTATTCTGTTGGTGAAATCATGATTTGCTCCTCTTTAGGTTTTTTATAAATTAAATTAATGAAATTAATTTCTAACATTACTATCTTTGCAAGTTTTTGCTAACTTCACAATGGAGACTCTGTTGTAGTTTCTCGAGAAAGTCTTTGGATGAAGCAGTTACAGTGGGATCCAAGGAAAACTCATGATCCTGTGAATTTTAATAGCAAGTCTAGGAAATAATGTTAAAAAATTGCTTGCTGCAGTGAACAATTAATCTAGAGCTGCTGCACAATTTCAGTGGGTTGTCCAGAAGACACTAGCTGTTTTTCTCGTTGACTGTATATGTTGTATGCACAACAAATCTCAGAAGATTTGACCCAACTTTGTTCACTTGGATTAATTTGAATGAAGTGTAAAAATTGTGTAGTTATGTTAAGTTTAATTCCTGAAGAGTGGATGCTTTATAATTGTAAAATATCTGAAATCCTGTACCATTCCCAAGGTTTTCCTAGCATTTAAGACCCCTGAAGGTGACACAGCCTGCTTTTTTTCACCTAACATCAACTTCAAAATTTCTGTAGTCATAGTAACAGCTGTAAATATAATAGTGTACTCAAATATCTGAACCAGTATATTGTTTTGTTTTGTTAAATGTTTACAAATATTTTTACATAGAAACTGAAGTACCAACAATAAAGAACAGTAATGCTGGTAGACCTGGTGTCATTTCCAGTGGAACCAGTGGGGTTATTTTCACTGATGACCAACTTCCCAAACAAATTGATAGCAAATTTTAAAAAGAAGAGGAACACCTTTGTGTTTGAGTTTATTTGCTTTTGAAGGAATTTCACTGTTAACAGTCTCATAGTTTGATTTGTGTATCCCAATTAGTATTGGGAAAGGTTTGCCAAAACAACTCTGCAGGATTGATCCTCCTTGACACAGAGAAGAGAGAACATACTTCTACAGTGCTGCCTTGTGCATGCATTTAAGCAGTGATATTGAGGATTTTTATCCCAAGAGGTAAAATATTAGTTTGAGTATAGTTTCATGGGCCCATGATTTTGTTTGGACAATCTCAAATACTATTTTTCTGTATTAGGAAAAGCTAAGGGGAGGGAGGGTGGTGTCATGCTGCAGTCTCAGCACAAAAATGATTCCTTGCTTTTTTTCTGAGTTCATTTTGCATCTTGAATCCTAAATTTCGAAGAGGTTTCTAATGATGCATACTTTCAAGGAAAATACACTCTAATTTAAGCAAGTTGTGTAGGTAAATAGAAATCTGTCATTTTAAAATGTGGCATAAATGCCGATTTTATTGTGGAAATACAGGCTAACTGTATTTCCTAATGAAAGGATTTAGAAACAGTAGGATATAGAGGTGGAGACAATGCCCCTGAAATTCCATAATGTCTTAAGCCACAAATTTTATTTTTTTTCCTAAATATTGAAGAAAAGAAACTTGGATGATTTTTGTCCACTTTCCTCTTCTTTCCACTGTGTGATAACAGATCTGACATGTTGGGAAAACAAGCATACACACACGTTTGGGCATGGTTTTTTCTGTCTTATTACAGACTTTATCTGTAACTTGTAGACTTTTTATTTTAATTGCTTTTGTGGAAGAAGCACTTAAGATAATCTCACTACTGTGTAGTAAGGTTCCTAAAATGCTATAACAGTCTTCAAAGAGTGCTAATAAAGCTTTATAACACAGTGCACCATTTTGCCTTTTGTGTAGGTTGCATTTATTTTATTTTTAGAAAATTTGCTTCAGAATATCTTAGTTTAGAAAAATGTATTGAACATTGTAAGTAAAAGAACGTTAAAGGTTAAAGGTCTTAAACATCTAACTTTGCAGGCTTAGGAGACTGACAGAATATACCCAAGCAATCTTCCTTTGGCATAAAAATACTGCACTGCATCAGAGGTATGTTGATATATTACAAAGCTCAAAGGGTAAATGTTAAAATGTCAACTTTCAGTCCAATCAGACTAAAAGTTGTTGACTAAGAAAACAATCACTGGTACAGCAGAAAAATACTACCCAGCGTTGAGACTGGTGTGCTTAGCTGTTCATGTTTTATTTTGTATGCTTGTTGCATATTAAGGGGAGGTGAAGCTACTGATGGTTTTGAAATATTTTAAGTATTTATGGTGGAGAAAGATTACTGGCTATATTGCAGGTTGGACTAAAAAGGTGCAAATGCAATTCAGTGTATGAAAGTGTCTAAAATGAAATGCCAGTACATATCTGTAGCTTGTAGTATATATAATTCACAGCTGTTCCTTCTCACTTTTTCTTTCATACTTTTCTGAGTCACAAGGAAGTGAAACTGATGGCAACCTGGGAGGCTGTGTGTTTCGGCATCTGGGTGTTTTGTTTTCTGGATGACCTCTACTTTTTTTCAGCCATTGCAGCTATAGAGGATGATAGCTGAATTTCATTCATGAGAATACCTTGAAATCACTAGGAGCACAGCATTCACTAAGTTGGCCATAATTGTACTAAATAATGCTGTTTTGTAAAAATTATTGATATATTTGTTGTCAGGTTTCTGTGTAATATAAGTTACTACCCTAATACTCTACAGACCTATTAAATAGTTTGGGGCAAATAGGGGGATGGAGTTATATATACAAATTCCCTGTTACCCTGTACTTAGAACCTACTGACTGTTACATACACTGAAATAAAGGTACATGATTATCTAAACATAGCTATTATAGATATAAAAATTCCATCTGTGTCTGAAATGTGTTCAGTGAAAGGCAGCAGAGCTACCATAACACAGCAAGAAAAGAAAACTCTCTAACACACATGGTATAAGGCGTTCTGTGTTCTCTAATGTAACTGTAGGCCATAAAAGATTTGCTCCACTTTCGTGGTGCTGATAAAGTATGTTGTGTATAAAACAACATAAGCCATGAGATGATGTTAGCAGTTACCTGCTTGTGAGGATTAAATGAATAGATAAGAGGAACAAAGATTCTAGCACATCCTAAAACTGCTTTCTGCTGCTTCCATGAGGGACCAAAGAGCAGTCTAAACTAGCAGTCTTCCTTCTGAAAAGGTGGCATAAGGTCATGATGTGGAATAAGGTGGAGCTAGAGAAAGTGTTTTAAAAACTGTCCAGCAAAGTTGTGAATTACAGTAGCACGTTGAGCTGTTTCTGATTGTATCCAAGACTCAGGGAGTCTCCTGTGACCCACTGCCTTGAAGGCTTGAAGGAATTAATTGGAAGGAATCTGAGGAATTAATGGAATTAATGACATAAAGTTGCGCCGTATGTGCCATATATGCTCTCTCTCTCTAAACCTGCATGTTTATATTACTATAAATGGTCTTTCTGATAGGCTTGTCAAAACATCAAAATCAAATAAAAATGCTGGTATACTTATTATCAACTTGAAATGGACCATGAGCCCTAGACAGACCTTTGTTAGGAGTATTTAATTAGTTTAGTAGCGAATAATAGACTCTTCTCCAATTACTTTGTATTCCTACTGAGTTGTTAGGAAAAAACGAAATATAGACAAGTGTAGAAAAACTAAGTAAAATAAACCCCAAATATTCAAAGAATTATGAATATATAGTTTGCTGAATAGATACTAGATAGTCATGATGTGTCCTAGAGTGCTTAGATGACTGTGAGGCCTTTCTGTTCTTGCAATCAGAGTTTAGTAGTAGTAACAAAGATTTGTGGTACCTTTAGTCAGTTTGCTTAGTGTCTAAGCACAGGTCCTATAGGGGTAACAATACATTTATTCCCTCAGAAAATAGTGAGATTTAATGTTACAGAATTTGTGTAGGTCTAGGCAAATTTGAAGTTCTGGACAAAGCAAGGTAGATGCCAGTGCGTCTAAACTCAGTGAGTGAAAGGAAAGAGCCTTCAGTCTGTTTTCTGATCTTGTAATGAAAGGTAACTAGTGACAATAAACTGAACTGGGCTTTTCATTGAGGAAAAAGTAAGCATAAATTCTGACTTCCTTGAAGTCTTGTGAAAGAGTAGGAGACATACTCGTCTCTCCTCTCAGCCTGGAGCATGCTGGAGCAGAACTGAAGTTCTGTACTACTTTGCTAGTGTTCCAATACAACCCAGTTTCTTCTCCATTCTTCAAAACCAAACAAATTAAACCAACCAAAAGCTCTCTTGCAGAGCACACAATCTAAGAGTGAACTGTGAATTCATAATTTTATTTATTCTATAACAAGACAATTTGGCATTCATAAGAAGACTCCCTTTTAAGTGGTGGTGTTTGCTCCTTTGAGAGTGCAGCAGGTTTTGGCTGTAAAAGTTGACTGTGGATTACACTGATTTCCTGTGAGGTACTTTGTGGTGGCTTGGCCAGTATCAGACCAGTCTCCCACTGTGGTACATCGCTAGCTACACACAGGAGTAAGCTCAATTCAGAAAGCCATCATTAAGTAGAGGCTGGAGGGAAAGGTGAAGGAGAGGGAAGGTCTGCTGGAAACTTAACACAGAGCTCTAGGTGACTGGCAGGGTGTGAAGGCAGGTGGCAATCCCTCTGGAGGGATGGTCTTAGGCACGTCTCTGCAAACAGGTCTGTGCAGGCTGCTGAATGTGAAGGTCTTCCAGGCACACAAACCTTTCACACTGAGCAGCACAGCACAAGGGTGCTGCAGTGTGGATTTTGAAGGTTACGTGTTTGTGTTGGCTGAATTCCTAGTTCATGGAGTAGGAAGGGCTAAAGACCTCAGGCTATCACTGGGTGGTAGCAATTTCAACTTGAAGACATGTAGCTGCCTGAGAACTGCATGCTTTTGTTTTGCTTTGTTACTTTTTTTCTTCTGGTAGAAGTTTTAATTCATTGTGATGCTTTTTAAGCAGTTGGCAGGGATGTGAATAGACATTTTACTTCTCCAGAAGGCTTATAGAATAGAATTGTGTAAATTTGTACTTTTCCTATGCAAAAAAGTGTAAAATTCAGTATAAATACAGTGGCTAGTCTCTGAAAGTTACTTTGTTTTCTTCTGAGTCTTATTTATACCCCAAGAAATTTGATAACCATAAAATGAGTTTGCTGCTATGAATTGCCTCACTGAGGGAGGAAAGAGGAGAAGCTTGGGTAGAGATACCAAGAGAGGCAAAATAGGAGCTGGAAGCCCTCTCCTAGGAGCTCTAATAAGGCTGCAGCTAGCCAGCAAAGTGTCCTGAACTGTGGCTCTCTAATCTTTTAAAAGGTGCTTGTGAGCCTTCCAGAGAACTGTGCTTTCTTATTTCTGTGCTGTAAGACTGTTTAATTGCCTTTTATTTTTCCTGGATGTGATGAAAATAAGTACAGCTGAAAATAGGTAGAGCTGAAGTTCCTCTGAGGCAAGGCCAGCACTTGTCTCTGCATTGTGTATAGGATTAGGAAGTGTTTCTCAATAGGTTTCCAGTGGTTTATGTGTATATATCTGTTATTCAGGGAATTATGCCAAAATCTGTTTAACACTGGTTGAGATGTGAATTCTAACAGCTCTCAGCTTTGCCTTCAGTCAGGGCAATATAGCTGCATCAGATAGCTGCTTCAGATAGCTGCTATGCTATATCTGAAAACATCTATCTGCTTCCCTCTAACCTGTGTATCACCATTACCAGCCTATGCCTCTGTCATATTATAAGCAAGATGACTGTAACAGGTACTGTGTCTTTCAGCTGATTTGGTTTAACAACAGTTGTTAAATGTGGGCACTTGTCTATTGCTTATGGCTGTAGTGTAAAATTTTAGTAAACTTTCATTTTAATTAGAGTTACTTTTGAATATCTTAGGCCTTGATTAAACACCAGAAATGGTATTTGACTTGAACATGGGAATTTAATTAATTATTTTTCTTTATCTATTTATTATTATAGAATATGTAATATATATTTTTGCTTGTGGAGACTGGGCTCTACAGAGTACTTGACATTATTTGCATTCTTCCCCACAGAAATCTGAGATGCTGGGGCTGGTGGCCGCTCAGTTTGGGAGTACAGGACACCTACTGGGACTAGTACTGAGTGGATGTGGTGATTTGCTTGGATTTCAGATGATAAACTGCTGAGTTTTTACTCTCGTATTTGGTTTGTGTGAGCCAAAATAGTTTACATTTTCTAAGAATGAAGATACGTGTATATATTTAATCTCCTATCATAATAATAGTTGTGATATAAATATATTTGATTTGGTCCTGGAACCCAGAGCTGTCCTGATTGTGCAGAGACTTTTCACAATAAAAGCCACTTTTCTGAGAGGTGAGCCCCTCACCGTCTCAGTACTGCAGTAAGTGGCTTCAAGAGCTGCAGTAGCTGTGGGCACTTTTAAAGAATTTGAAGAATTTCTTTCTTTAAAATTCTTATTTCGATTAGGAACTCTTGGTGTTGCATTCAGCCTTTTCCTTTTTCTGTTTATAACTCCCTGATTTCACCAAAAATACTCAGTTTTTTTACTCTCTTCTTGTTTGTGAATATTAGGTACAAGATCTGCTGTGGTCTTTGAAAACTTTTGACAGCTTTTGAGGCAAATAGCTACTGATGCTGAAGAAAATTTCTCAGAAGAAACTAAAGTTGAAGAAAAGGCAAGTTCAGTGCATAGCATAGATGTGGATTACAAATACCCTGTTACAGATGGTGATAATTTAGGGTTCTTCCTTGAGCAGACTGGTTCTGGTTTCGAGGAATTATAGCAGGTTTTCAAGGAGAGGTCTGTGGTTCTCACAGCTGTTTGAACCACGCTGTTTCACCCCAGTTTTCTCACGGTTCCTTTTTTCTGTTTCCAGGATTGCTGCCTGACCCATCTGGCTTCATGGCATTGCTTGGTGTACTGTCCTTTAGCTGATGCCTCCACAGTAGTCACCATTGTTTCCACTCATTACTTGAATGCCTCATTAAAAGCTCTGTGCCTCGGGAAAGTGAGAGGATTGGAACTAAGATTGTCTGGGGATCAGTAAAAACTTGCTTTCCTTCTCTTCCAGCATGCAGAGTCAGCATCCCAGTCCCCCTGAGTGTCACTTGTCCTTGGTGCTCTCTAGTGATGTTGCTTGAATACAGTGAAAACCACAACATACATGAACTAATAAGGGTGGAGTAATTTGGGATTGTTGCAAGTGTCCTTGTGCTTGCTCTCCCAGCTCAACAGGAAGCCTGTAATAAGAGTTTTCCTGAATAGTGTTGCATGCGAAATGGGGAATTCTGCTCCATTCTTTTAACAAAAAGTCATTTCATGACACAGTGCGTTTTTTTGCCTTTTGGTAAATTCCAGAAGACTTTATACCTTTGCTGGTTACTGATTGATAGCTCTGTGCTGAACTCCCTTTAATTTTGCAATAAACTAACAAGGAGACTGAGACCACAAGTTTACAGAAAATGGCTTGTTTACTCAACTGGATTTACAAGGATGACAAAGTCAGATTTAGTGGTTTCAGTGTGGTCTAGGAAGGGCAGAAGGAGTACTTGAAAAATTGTACTGTATAAATAACCAAACAAAAAATAGTTTGCTTATTCTTCTGTGTAAAGTTCTTAGGCCAACTCTCTCCCAGGACCTGCAGGGGCTTTCTGCACATGCAGGAACTTGGCTAGTCCCAATATGGGGGTGTTAGGAGTTTAGGCACATTAAATAAGTATTTTTACTTTTCTAATGTGCTTTCAGAAACCTGAAATCACATCAGTGAAGGGCGACTCTGTTTTCACAATAACATACAAAGAAAAAGCAGATAGGTGGCACTTGATGTAATAGACAGGTTAGAATGTATGGAACTCACACTTGGCAATGGCGCAGTTGAGAGCCTGTGGGTGAGAGTCAAGGGGTGAAAAAATAATGTGGGTGTCACCATGGGAGTCTGCTATAGACCTCCCAGCCAGGACGATGGATTGTTCTTTGAGGAATTCAAAGGGACACTTCCAAGTCAAGTGCCTTTGTCCTCATGGAGAACTTCAACTTGCCAGAAATTAACTGGAAGCATCACACTGCTGGTACAACTGGGGCTAGAAGATTCCTAAACAACCTTGATGACAACTTTATGGAACAGGTCCTACGGGAGCTGACTTGGGAAGACACCCTCCTTGATCTGCTGTTCGTCAACAGAGTGGATCTCATGAGCAAAGTGGAGATTGGTGGCCGTCTTGGCCACAGCGATCATGAGGGAATTGAGTTTAAAATCTCTGACAGGAGGAAAAGTGCCAGCAAAAACTCGACTTTGGACATGAGGAGAGCAGACTTCAGGCTGCTCAGGGAATTAATAAGTCAGGTCCCCATGGAAAATATTTTTTCAGGTGCTGGGGACTATCAGTGGTGGTCACTTCTCAAACATCATCTCCTAAGGGCACAGGAACAGGCAATTTTCAATGGTCAGAAGTCTAGCAGGTGAGGCAGAAGGCTGGCTTGGCTGAAAGGAATCTTCTCTTGGAGATAAGGCAAAAAAGGAAGGTGTATGCCCAGTGGAAGCAAGGTGAAGTGACTTGGGAAGAATACAGAAATGCTGCTTGCCACTGTAGGGAGAAAATTCATGCTGGCCAGAAATGTAGGGGACAATAAAAAAAGCTTTTTCAGATACATTAATGGCAATAGGGAGTACAGAAATGTTGTTGGCCCATTCCGGGATAAGGATGGTCATCTCACAAATAGGGATAGAGATGGGGCAGAGGTGTTTGATGTCTTCTGTCTTCACACAGATGATGGACCAAGGGGGGGTCTCAGTGCCCTGAGCCGAAGGACCATGACTGTGAGAACGATCAACTCCCAGTTGATCCTGAAACTGTGCAGGATCTGCTGCTCCAGCTGGATCCCTACAAATCTGTGGCACCTGATGGGATTCATCCCAGAATCCCGAAAAAGCTGGCTGATGTCATCACAAAACCTCTTGATGATTTTTGAGCAGTCTTGGGA
>WEIV01005864.1:4241-26545 GCA_013390005.1 Calyptomena viridis | reverse complement strand
AACACGTCATGTGGTAGGTGAGCAATTGGCTCATGGATTGAGCACAGAGGGTAATGGTGAATGAGGTGACATCAGACTGGAGGCCTGTCACTAGTAGAATTCTTCAGGACTCTATCCTAGGCCCTGTGCTCTTCAACATCTTCATAAATGACTTGGATGCAGGACTGGAGGGGATACTAGGCAAGTTTACAGATGACACAAAACTGGGAAGAGCTGTTGACTCCCTCAAAGGCAGGGAAGTCCAGGAGAGATCTCTACAGATTAGAGGACTGGCCAGTCACCAGCCTCACGAAGTCCAACAAAGGGAAGTGCAGGATTCTGCACCTGGGATGGGGCAACCCTGGATATATGTGCAGAGTGGGGAATGAGATGCTGGAAAGGGACTTGGGGGTCCTGCTTGCTGGTAAGTTGAATATGAGTCAGCAGTGCCCTGGCAGCCAGGGGGGCCAACCGTGTCCTGGAGGGCATCAGGTAAAGCATCACCAGGTGGTCGAGGGAGGGGATTGTCCTGCTCTGCTCTGCACTGGCGCAGCCTCACCTTGAATATTGTGGCCGTTTTGGGCACCACAATATGAGAAAGACATTAAGGAATTAGAGGGTGTTCAAAGGAGGGCAACAAAGATGGTGAAGAGCCTTGAGGAGAAGCTGTATGAGGAGCAGCTGAGGTCACTTGGTCTGTTCAGCCTGGAGAAGAGGAGACTGAGGGGAGACCTCATTGCAGTTACAACTGCCTTGTGAGGGGAGGAGGAGGGGCAGGCACTGATCTCTTCTCTGTGGTGACCAGTGACAGGACCCGAGGGAACGGCCTGAAGTTGTGTCAGGGGAGGTTTAGGTTGGATATTAGAAAAAGGTTCTTCACCTTTGGACACTGGAACAGGCTCCCCAGGGAAGTGGTCACAGCACCAAGCCTGCCAGAGTTCAAGAAGCATTTGGATGACACTCTCAGGCACGTGGTGTGACTCTTGAAGCTGTCCTGTGCAGGGCCAGGAGTTGGACTTTAATAATCCTTGTGGGTCTCTTCCAACTCAGGATATTCTGTGATTTTAACTGAGTATTAACAGTGTTGTTGACTTCTGGATTCATCTTAGAAGTAGCAATGACCTGTCTAGAACATGAATGCTGTTTTCCTTGAGAACTTTTTTTCATTTTTTTCCAGGTGTCAGCATCTATAAAAAGTGGCAAAGTGATCAGAAGAGTAGGCTGTGGGGTTTTTTAACATCTAAAATTAAGAACTTGAAAATGTGTTCCCACTGTCTTTTTGTGTTTACCTACAGGTTTTCTAACTAAGATTCTTCCTGCTCTCATAACACTTCTAATGGTTAAACAGGGTTATTTTCCAATCTGAGGTTTCTGTGCTGAAGTCAAATTTTAAAAAGATTGGGAAATGTGTTCCATCATTTGTGTGATATTTTAAGTAGTAGACTTTTTCCCAGAAAGGATTTTGAAATCTGAATCTGAGTGAATTTCTAAAGTGTTTGTAATTCTGTCAGAATTGGAAGGCTGAGGACTGTAAATTTTCACTTGTTTAAATAGGTAGCTTAACCAACAGCAAAGGTGTAGGCTGAAAGGTTAAAGGCAATGGTTCACTGAACTCTACAAAGACTGCATGAGGCATGTTTCCAGTGTTACTGAGATATCTAGCTGACCTTTTCAACTTTTTTCCCTCTTAGCAGTGAAGAGTGTTTTCCATTCGTGCAGAGTCACTTACTGAAGAAGCCCTGCACTCCTTGTTCATCGTGAAGTAGAAACAGAAAACAATAGCACAACTTCTTGACCTGTTGCACATGTCAGGACACAGTTGTGTGTGTGGAGAGGTGTAATATTTTTTGTGACTCTTAGTGGTAATGAAAATATTTTGTTTTATTAGTGGATGTTGGAAATAGGAGCTCCTCTTAAAATACTGTGTATTTTATAATACATGCCTTTTAAAATATTATGTATTTTTAAATATTATGTGTTTCATTATGATAATATCAAAATTCCATGTAGCAAAATTCTCACTGTTGAGTATTCTGCTGGAAGGTAATAAACACATGACTGGCCTTGAACCTCTTAAGAGGAAGCTGTTCTTGGCTGGTAATGATGTCCAGTATTTGTGAAAAGCAACCATGGTAGAGGCAACTTTTCCTTACCTACTACTTAGTCTGAGGACTTGGCAGTCCTGTACTAAACAGGTTAAATCTGATCTGTACATTAATGGCACATCTATGATGAAAATTTGAGAAAGTGCTATTGCTAGTTCAATGCAAGGCACTCTCTGGTAGGTCTGCTTGGACTTGTGGCCCCAGTGTATTTTCAACTGCTGTTTAGCAGTGAGAGGTGGTTTCTTTCAGGTGTGGTACCTGTCAGAGAAAGGGAGATGCTCTAATCTTGTTGGTGGTTTGTAAGATACGGCATCATTAACTTCAAAACTACGATTACACTTTGTGAACACATGTATGAAGCGATGTGTGAGACTCAGTGGATGCTGTCTATGTACAAATGTGATTACTCATCAGAAAGTCACACAGCAGTTTCACTCCAGATCTCCTTTGTCTGCCTGTGTTTTCTCTCCATATCACACACAAGTTTGACCATTCCCTCAGACACCTATTTGCAACTCTCTGAATACATTGAACCATTTAAAGGGATAGCAGAATGGAGTGTAAGCATGTCTTTCAGATTAGTGAAAGACACTTTCACTAATTAATACATTAATAGGGGAAAACTTAATACATTCTTTAGATGTGCCACTGGAATAATGTAATACCAACATTCAGGGCTTCAATTTGAATGCCTGTAGGACTGGGGACTGCTGAAAATGTAGAGTCTTGTTTAAATGGCACTTTTCACTGCCAGAGTATTTGTGACGAAAGTTTTACTAGTGGAAGAATAAACCTTGGCATTTTTCAGTAAGGGCATGTTGTTGAAGTTTTGAAGATAGGTGTATGTGTTTAGAGATGTTCGCTAAATCCGAATGCCTTTTCTTCATAACTGCAGCAAAGGATCAGCCTCTTTTCTTTTGTTAGTGACCTGTGGCTTGTTTGAGCAACTGAGAGTTTGGAGTAGTCTGCATATCTTCAGAGCGAGGTTCAAATTGTATTCTGATAGCTGCACAAAGATATAGGAATATATATGTGATAATAGGAGTACCTATACCTGATGGAAGAATTTTCCCGTGAGCGAGGCTACAGAAGTGTGACAGGGAATTTGATGCCAAATTTAGTGCTTAGTTAACAGCCTCTTGGCTTGTACTTATGGGAGAACTGAATCTCTGTGTTGGTTCTGCGGGACTGCAGAAATGAAGAATAATTTTCAGTTAATTCCAAAATAAGCATTCTGTACATGCATATGGCTTCATCTCAGAGGAAGTATGCTTTTTCAAGATAGTATTGAAACATGTATTTAAGCAAATGTTTAACTTTCAGTGAGGTCATGAAACTAAGAATATGCTTAATTCCCATCCTCAAAGCAAGTCAGAGAGGAACATTTGCTTGGGTAGGACTGCATTTTTAAACTGATTTTTAAACAATATAGCAGGGAAACTAGGATATTAGTGTTGAATAGTTATTGAAGGATACACGAGAAATGAAAATCTAAGTTCGGAGTCTTAGCTTGAATTAAACATAAAGGGAAAGAAGATTTTTAGTTGTACAGCTAACAATGCTGTGGAGTTCCTTGTTAAAGAGGTCAAAAATTTGAAAGATTATGAAAAAAAGCAGTTGCATTATTCTTTTTGTTACTTTTCTCTTTTGATTTTTCGAAGCCTTTAAAGTCAGTTTCCTTTGAAGGAAGGCAGTATGAAGTATGGTGTGCTTAGGCATTTTTGTCTTAAAAATGTTGCTTAAGCATTATAATGTTTCTTTAAAATGTGGTGCATAAATAATAAAATACATGATGACACAGTACAAAGATTATCCTGGCTCAAGTCTGCAGTGATTGAATCACTTACAGAGCTTGACACTTGTGAATAATGTGATAATTGCAAAAATCTGCCAATGAAAACTTCATACCTCACCAGTACGTGTGTGTATAAGTTTGTTAGTGTGTTCTGTTTCAGCATATTTTCTTGTAGTGGATTCTGTGGATAATTGAGGCTGTGGCTGTTTTGACACAGTGAAAACAAAGGGAAAATAGTTTCAAGAAGGAAAGGTCTCACATCCTGTTCCTTATCCCTGCCTACTCTTGGCTGCCTGCTCCTTGCCTTTGCCTTGAACTGGTTTTGATGCTCATCCTATCACAAGGATGAACTAGCTCACTAAAATGGAAGATAAGTACCCTGGCAAGAATAAAGGAAAATGTGACTTTTTTTTTCTGCTTTGTAAGTAAATTGAATCATCTTAGCTTGTAATCTGATGAACTGAACAATCATCAGTGGCTGCAAGGAGTTGTGTGTACCAGGCCTTCTGCTTTTGGGTGCTTATAGGTGCATGCAGCAGCTCCGAGGGAAACAGCAGAGGGGTGTAATGTGTTCCTTGTGTGTTTGCTCTTGACAGTATTACAAGGTTTACCTTAAAGATATTAGTCAAAATGTATGACCAAACAAGGCTGTTACCTGCCACATCCATGTGATCATAAATGCCCAGTTCCAAAAGGTGCACCCTGGGATTAAGTTGGGAAGGGTGATCATAGCCAGCTGAAGTTTGTCCAGAGCTTGTAGTCAATAGCAGAAGGGCATCAGTGGTGTCACTATGGAGTTCTGAAGGTCTTGAACTCCTGTTGAGTAGATGAAGATTTGACTTACACACTTTTCAATTTAGTCCTCTTTATACAGTCCATAAAGCTCTCGGGCACTATTGTGCCCTGTTTGTGAGCACGGATATGGATGGGCTGATGTGAAATTGTAGTCTTGGTAAAGGTTGCACACTCCATCACATTGTTGGCAACTTGTGCCGTGCTGCCTGAAGAAGACGCAATACCGTGCAGCACCACCACTGTGATTACAACTCTCTAATCTCACACACCCTGTGTGGGGAAAAAGGAAATGGAGAGTATGTCATATCATACTGCTGAAAGTGATAGAAATCAGGAGGAAGCCATGATCAGAGGGAGGGAGGAGCAGTGGAGGGAAGAGCAGAGAAATTCGTCTTCCTTTTAGCAATGGTAAGATGTTAATATATTCCAGTAGCATTATAAAACTGCCTCCATGGAGTAGCATGTAGGATTCCTTTCTCCCTTCCTCCTGTGTCAAATAGCTGTAGCTGAAGAAAGGCCATTGATTTCAAAGAAGTTTGTTTGGAGTGGGGTCTGTTCTCAGGCAAGTAGAAGGATTGTTTTGGTTCTTTAAAAAAAAAAGTAATTTCCGACATTATTGTCAGTCAGCAAAGTGGACACCAACTGTTATTGTGGAAAGTGCAGCTGCTTAGAGATCCAAAGCATTGTGTGATAATTGAGGTTATACGTACACTCTTCTCTCTGTGGTGTTTGCAGTGTTTGCCTTAATGCTTTCTGTTACTAGAAAACAGTACGTGTTCAAGGGCGCAAGAAACTGTTTATCTCTTGCAAGCATGACCATTGCTCATGCTGTCAGAGGACAGCACTGTGTGAGTACTTCAGTCTGTTTATCAGAATCTTGTGATCCTGAAAAACACTCAAAAATCCTCTTGTGTAGAGATAACCCTGTGACATATAGTACTTTTGTGCTTCAGATCAATGGGGATGTATCCCTACAGCACCTTTCTCCATGGCATTGTGTTTCAGCCAAAGGAAGGAAGTGTGTCAGTTGGAAATTACTAGAAAAATAGATTTCCTATTTGCCTATGAAGAAGATGGTGGATTTTTGTAATAAATGTCAAATTGTTCATGGAAGATGAACAGAACATGAATGAAATTCTTCAGAACAGTTTTCATTTTAGGTGGCTGTATTTATCAATATAATGTTGTTTAGTATTTAATCTTTTTTAACAATATCCCTTTTTCTCCACTTCTTGCAATTATCTCTTTCAGTTTCTGTAGATAGTTCAAAATGTTCTGAGTGTTGAATTTGCTGAAGATCAGAACAGAGGGTTGGCTGGATGCTGTGCCTGGAGGACGCCAGTCCTGGGCTTCTCTCTGCCTTCCAGTGGCTATAAAAATTCATTTCCCTTCCCCCTCTCCTTGTCTGTTTGCAGGTTATCTTGACGAATCAGATTACCACATCGCTGAGCAGTAGCCCTGTGATCCAGGCAGACCTGGTGTCTCCAGCTGATGATTTGTCCCTTTCTGAAGGTAAGAGATCCCTTCTATCAGAACTGAAACTCTACACTGACACAAATTCACTCTCTAACTTACAGTCTTCTGTTGATATACAGAATCGAGTTGCCAAGTCTAACCTAAAACTATCTGGAAACAAAATTATTTTTCAGATTCTCTGAAAATCCATTTGTAAATAAAAAGCAAATATGTGGACTAACTAAAAGGATCTGACACTTTTTGAAGTCTGGAAATTAATTTTTGAGCCATGTCAGTTCCTGTATTATCATTCATGTACATTTAGAGCATTATTTTCTCAGTCTTCTGAACCTGCTACAAGAGTAAATACACAGGCTAGGCTGCAAATTTCACCTCATCTGATGACAGTGATTCCAAAGAGAAACAACTGGTCACAAAAGGAAGAAAGCAAATAGTCCTGTCCCTTGGATTGTGCTTGTCTTGTTTTCAAGTACAGTGCCTCACACTGCATCTCTGTGTTGTGTGAATGTAATGTGAGGTTTCTTGTGATGCCATATACTACTTTACATCTTCACGTTTCTTTTTTCTGCGCAGAATTAGAGACAAGCGTGCTTTTTTGGGGTAATAGTGAGGACTTAGTGTGCTAAGAAGAAAAGAATTCTAAATCAAGATTTGCAAACCAATATAATAATTTCAGCTTTCCCCATTTGCAAGGAATAGTCAGAATACCCTCATTCAGGGACAGATGCAGAGAAGTTTGTTATTGAAAGTTCAGTTCATGCATAGACCCAAATGTATGATGTAAGCAATGTTCACCTTTCCTGCAAAGGCATGATAAATTGCATGTAGACTTTCCACTTTGTATAATGTGTATTTCCCCTCTTTCTCTCTTTGCTGCACTTTCTGATGGTTCTGGTCAACTTATCTGTGTTCTGGTTGATCACAAGCCCTCTCAAACTTGTCTGACTTCACACAAATACAGCTTTGTGGCAAAAAAAGAAGTGGTTAAAACTGACATTATTTCTGCAACTCAGTGGACAAGAGAAAGAGATTGAAGATAGATTAAACAGAATGTCAAAGAGCAAGTAACTTCAGTGCAATGTCTTAACACTGATTAATGTATTTACTTCATAATTTTGTCAATAGGATCTTGGAAAAGCACAGCCTATTAAATAATTTTGGAATTGTGCTTATGGCCTTTGTTGGCTTTATCCATTGCCAAAGTATTTCTGAAGTTCATATATTGCTCCCTACCTGTGTCAGAAAGCGTTGAAATTCAGTAACTAGATTTAGAAGAGGAAGACATAATTTTTCACTGTTATGATTTATTGGCACAAAGTTGTGCATTGTCTCATTAAATGTTCTTGATCACAGTACTCGTGCTTGTCCTTGTCCTTTAGAATTGCTATGTATGGGCTTCCTCTGAAAGAAAGGCACAGCTGACTCTGAAGTACAAGAAATAATAATAAAATATGTTCTCAGTAAAACATAATTTTGTCCTATGGTTAAAATATTTACAGATACTTTGGAAAAAAAACATGGAATAGTTGTAATCTTTTTAAATATCCCAGCAAATATAAAAGATTCTCAGTGCTGTGTATAAGCCATAGTTCAATAGTATTCTGAAATCAGGACTATGCAAGAGGTGGTATAATGATTTTTGTAGCAGTTACAGGTTATTAACGAAGCTATCAAGTTGTGTCTAAACTACCATTATTTTTCACCTTTTAACCCAAGAATGAGCTAAAATGTGTTGATGTTCTGTATGTGTTGCGTTCTTTTGTTGCTCTTATTCCTTGTTTTTAATTAAGGATCTGGAGCGGCAAATGGAAACCTTTGTTTTGCCACAGGACAGGAACAGTGAAGTCAGCAGCAGTGCAGACTGCTTTGGTAATTCAAGTTTTATCAAAGGATGTAGGGCTGATAAGCTTCTTCCCTTGTCTCCCTTCTCCTGTAGACTAACACTGACATGGCATTTACATGCTGTGTTGCGTAATGGAAGAACACAGTGCATCTTCAGTACTACATGGTTTTCTCCCTATGTCTTTCTTATTCATTAAATGGCTGCTTCTGAATTTCCGTTTTTCGTCACTTTTAACCTGTGCTGTCTACCTTTGAGAAAATGTTGAATTTCAGGCCCATTCAGCATTTGATTTCCTTGTTTATCTTGCTGTCAAAAGACATAGGTGTGGCCAGTGTGTTTTGGTGTTTTTTTTTAATATTGAGGTGTTGACCTGTCCTGAGAAAGTTCCCCCTTCTAAAGTATTTCATGTTAGCTGTTGAACAGCCGGAAAGTAGCAATACTTTAATCTTCTGATAATCAGTTGTACTTTCAGAATCCTAAATTAATTAGTCTTCTCGGGTTACTATGATATTCATAATACTACTCTTTTATTATTATAGAATTTGCAGGAAAGACTGGTTAGGTGAGTAGCCCAAGTGCACAAAGAGGGTATGTTGCAGAGTCAGGGATAAGAAGCCGTATTTGTGACTGGTTCTTACCTCGTTGTTCCTTGTCACTCATCACCAACTAAAGCTGAACTCGAACAAGTGACCTAGATGTGAAAGGATCCATAACACATTATTAGTCCTGTAAACAACTCAGACTGCTTGGTTTGTGTATGTCTAGTATGTTGTTTTAATCCTATCTGAAATCTGAGTCCCGTCACTGTAAGTGGTTTGATAAAAGGGTAGTCTTTCTTAGATAGAGGCAGAAATGAAAATTTCAAACTGAATGTGCTATTAGAAAGAAGTAGAATGTTAGTCTCTTTTGCTTCTGGTTGTGCTTGAGAAGGGAGTTGCTTGGGTTATGTGTTAGATTAGGCAAGAAACCAAGGAGGCTGTTCATCTGATCTGTGACAGAAAGTTAATCTGATGAACAAGCTGAAATGATATTGTCAAGCTGTTTCAGGTTCAAAGGTTGTCTTCTGTAAAATTGTAATCTAATGCATGAAAACTTGTGTCCTAAAAATATGTTAGATTTTTATGAGAACATTAATGGCTTTATAAAAGCAGTGCTGTTAAAATCCCACCACTTATATAGCAATGTAAGAATTCATAAACTGTTTGTTGGTATTTCATGTAGGAAATGGTTATGTCCAGCTAAATTCATGGATCCGTGCATACTTCTGCCTCAAGACAGACAAAAAAAGAGCTTAATTTGCTACAAATTAAAGTGATGAATAAAATACAGAAGTTTCTCTACCCGTGATCTGAGCCCTTGCATTCATTTGGCCTTTACACACTTGCCAGATTATTGTCTGAAGGATTTTTCTCTAGCTCTAAAATTCTCAGTCATATAAGGCTGTCACTTCTTCCCTAGGAATCAAGCTCAATTTTACTTGTAACCACGCCATTCTTATATAGCCATCTCTCAAACATTGTCATTAGAGGAGATAGACTGGAGGATGATTGTCAATACTGCTGTTTCACTTTCATCCTTGCACTATGGAATAGCCTCTGTTTAGCTCTTCTAGTCAGAGAAAACTTTAAGAAGCCTTGAGGTTGTTTCAGGTTGCAGGGATGGTCAGGCAAGCCCAGGACTATCACAGGAACTAAGGCTGTATTATTTAAACATAAAAAGCAGCTCTTACTCAATTAAAATAATTTCTTTAATAATAAAAAAATAGATTTAAGCTGCATCAGGCTAAGTGGACAGTAGAAATGGAATGTAAATATACACAGCACAATATTTTGTATGACTGTTAATGGATGTTTTTAAGCAAGTAATCTGTGGCTGTGACTGTACTATTTTGTTATTTTTGCAAAGTTCACATGACTAAATTTTGTCTAATGTAAAAAGTCTTTAGAAATTAATTCTAAGCCTGTGTGTTAGAGCTCTAGCTGGATGGGGAAATTTGTGTGTTTCATCTGTGTACTCTGAAGAGATAGGACAGTATGACCTGCTCAAGGTCTCTTTTAGTCCACCAGTGCCTGTCCTAGTAATATATCTGCCAACTGCAAGCTCTAACTTCTCTCACAGACATCAAAGCTAAGCTCCATCTTTCTTGGAAAAAGCTCAGGCGTGTGTTGGTATGAACAAGAACAGTATCACCCTCCCAGTATGCACAAAGCATCAAGCAAAAAAAAGGAATGATGTCTTGGGCTTCTTCAGTCTCAGCTAGTACTTTCAAATATTTATTTGAAAAAGTCAGAATTATTTTGTGTTTAAAATTGTCTGTAAACTTGTGCGAGCTCTGGGGAGGCCAGTGTTCAGTCTTCTGCTCTTTGTGCTCATCAAGTGCTTTGTCATAGCAATGTATATTTTTAGTGCACAGTGTGAGCAGTGAGTTTAATCTGACCTTTTCAACTTTGTTGCTCTGATCTTGAACTCTTTTAAGCTGATGAGCAGAAGTAGGCTTTTGTGTTGTGGAGACTGAAGAAAACTAAGATACCATAGTATCTCTCACTAACAGGACTTTCATACTTTAGTTTAGGAGCAGAAGATTTAAAGCTTTGTCTTCTCTTCCTTGCTTGATCTCTTGTCAGATTGTGGTTAATTTTTTTGTTCCTCAAGCCTCAGTTTACCAATTTTTAAAATTTGGGGCTATGTTTTTATTCTGCAACTTTTTTTTCTTTCTTAATATTTTAAGATATTCCTATGAGGAAAATAATGATTTGACCTTCTCTTCACCTCAGAGTAAGATCAGTTCTGTAGTTCATTACTTCTCTCTCTTCAAATACCCTTTTTTTCATCCTGGTGCCAAATGGTATGAAAACACTGAAGGAATTACCAAGTGAACTGAGGAGCCCCCAGAGATCAGAGGCTGTTGGTTGCTTTTCATTTGTTTATTTATTGATTTATGTGTACACTTAATACTTAGGATTGGACCTGCAGGTGACTTAATTAAAATAAAAAAGAATATTCCATGAGAACATAAACATACCTGTTTTGCAGGAACCGTGAGGTTACAGATTGAGCAGCTGTTAAACGAGTTTCTAAAACACTTCCTCCTTGTAGTTTTAAAGCTAATGCAGAATAAGGCACATCCTAGTGAAGTGCTCCAGCATGGTATGAATTTAAATGCATTGGAAAGTATGACAACCCTTTGGCATGTTTTAGGGCTTTAGTATTTCAGCTGAATGCTCTGTAAACTGATTGTAAGCAGGTTTACACAATTTTGCTTGAAAGAGGAGATAGTTTGTCTTGGATCATTGAACCAGTATTGTTAGTTAAATATAATACCTTTTTTTAATAGGACAACTCATGAATTAATATCTTATAATTTTAATATGAATCCACTTTGACTTTTTGAGACCCAAGTATTTGGGAATAGCTACTAAACCCTTTTTATTTTGTTACCATTATATAATCTGTATGGGGGTTATTAAGCATGTTGAAACTCAAGAACCACTGTGACCCCTCATGTGGACCCTGTGAAGCTTAGTGAATTTTATATATGCAAACAAGCAATGAGTACAAATAGCACTAATGGTATTGCCAGATTATTGGAAAAATGAATTCCAACAATTAGGCCATGTCTATGCATACTGAAGAGTAAATTTCCCAGCTGAGACTAGTGTGCTGATGTGAACCCTAAAGACTAAAGCACACGACTGAAAAGGTAAAAAGAGAACCTTATTAATGTCTATAAGTATCTGAAGGGAGGGTGACAAGAGGATGGATCGAGGCTCTTGTCAGTGGTGCCAAGGAATTGAACAAGAGGCAACGGGCAGAGGCTGATGCACAGGAAGTTCCACCTAAACATGAGGAAGAATTTCTTTATTGTGCAGGTGGCTGAGCACTGGAACAGATTGCCCAGGAAGGTTAAGGAGTCTCCCTCATTGGAGACATTCAGGAACTGTCGGATGCAATCCTGTGCAATGTGCTTGAGCCGGGAGGTTGGACCAGATGACCTGTTGTGGACCCTTCCAAGCTTACCTGTTCTGTCATTCTGTGTTTCTCCAATGGAATTCTCTTCTTGGTTTATGGCTTGTGGAGGTAGGAAAGTGCTATGATACAGGTTTTGCCTTCTACAGTCATAATGATACACAGAAGTGTAGTGAGATTTGCCTCTGTGTTTGCTTTCATAAGAATTACTTCTTTTCACCTGGTGGTTTGTTTGCCACTCGGGCCCAACGCTAGCTACCCTCCTGTGATGGGGACAGGAGGGAGCCACAGCATTCTGCCTCCAGGTCTGAGCCTTGGGCATCTCTGACTTCAGTGTTGAAGTTGATTGAGTTACTTAACTTACTGGTTCTTGCTCATGTGAGCTCGGTAACAAAACAGCTGGAGTTGTTTCTTTCTAGTTCTTTATTTTGTTGCTGGACTTCATATCTCAGCTGTCTTTTAAGAAACTTCCAACATGAACCCTGTAATCTAACAGCTAACAGTGCTGTGGAAAGCCTTTTATTCATTCAGTCTATTCTGTCTTTGAGTTACTTCTCCAGCATCAGCCTTTGATGAGAAAGATTGTTAGACCAACATACTTTCAACGGTGAGAAAAGAGCTCAACTTCCTTAACCTCCTAGAAGTCAGTACAGTACATCTACTTCATGACAAGTAAACAGTGGGCACCAAAAAAAGGAATGACCTTGATAAAACTCATTAGTACATGTTGAAGAGAAGAACATGCCTCCTCAAAATATAATTTCATTCTTATGCTTGTACTGTGTTTGTGTTTCTTGTAACTCCATGCTCTGAACAGTAGTAGAGTCTGCCCCCCAGCGCTTCAGTGGAAACAAAAAAGGAAATGCACCATCACTGCAGGGCCTGGAACAAATGATATTAACCATTAGGGGAAATGATGCTGTGATTGTTTCTGCATGAGTCAGGGTTGCGGTGGTGTATGGAGCCGTTAGATTTCATGATAATAGTGGTCATGTTGGCCTGTACTAATTTGGGTGCTATATTTCACTAGGTGGTAAGTAGTGACATAATAACATCCAGCCAAATTTTAACGGCTTTTAAGTGAAAGATAAATCTCTCAGTAAAACAGTGTTACAGAGACTATATGTGTCCATGGAAGTTTCAAGCAGAATGACATAAGCACGATCACTTAATTGACTATGGAAAGGTTGAAAACTGTCAGCAGGAGCATTCAAAGACCTCTATATATCAGTTTAAGAGAATCTCTATTGATCATTTCCTAATTGCCTTGATGAAAGAATACAAAGTTTTACTTCTTTGTTGTGGTTTCTTTCTGAAGACGTGATATGACTTACAATCATTAATCAACAATTTGTGATCCAAAAAACCTTCAGGTACATTCGCTGGGAATCACTCATCTATATAATCAAAAGAATGATACCAGAAGTGATAATTGAGTGGTTAGGAGTTACCACCTCTCAGCTGCTAAGTAACCTACCTCAGCTGAGAAAAAGTCCAACCTAGTATGTGTTACACCTTCCAATGCAAAGTAGAATGGGTTTGCATGCATCCTGCTGCACACACCACTTTAGTCTTGTATTCCTGTAACTGCAGTAAGCTTGGGGAGCATACATGGGTCAGTCACCGAGTTTCAGCTGATGGCATATAGCTGTAAAGTAGTGTAACAGGATTGCAGTTGGTCATTTACTTCTGCCCTAAAAATGTTTAAAAATAAGATTAACTTATATTTCTTTGTGGGTGAATGTAGCACTTTTTACTGTGGTGCTGCAATTAGTAGTTTGAATCAGAAACATAAGACATGGTTTGGCTCTAAATTCCTTCTGCACCCTGTTGTTGGTGGAACTTCTCCAAATTAATTTATCTTTCAACTTACTTAGCAAAAAAATGAATTCAAGGTTAGGAAAGAGCTAAACATCACTTGTCCCTGTGCACAATGACCAATTAAATTCTGTTTCAACTCACTGTGGGTTATCCCTAAATCTGTACAGAGGCTGAGAAAAAAATATTAAATGAATCTTCATAATTCAGTAGCATTCAGTTTCATTTTGTCTGGAGTTTTACAGTACCAGCAGTATATTTTTCTTCTGAGGGAACTGAGAGGGATCAGAAGGATTTTGATTCATGGGAAAGCATCACTATGGGAATTATATTTGGCTTGTGGCACTATATGAAGCATATGGCTTCCCTGCAGAACTTGAACCAGTTAGGAGTAACCCTAGGTGCAGGTGTTATGCCGAAAGGGAAGGCGAGGGTAAAGGGACAGATGATAATTTTAGAGTCTGATGCCTATGCTCTAGTTGCAGTTCCAGCTGGGTTTCCTCTGGGTTTACTGCAGGATGTTTGAAAAAGTGGCTCTTTGTTAATCTCAGGCAGCCTTTATGATCAATGATTCCCCTCAATCATAAAAAAGAGCACATCGGTGTTTCTGCTTAATTTGTGTCTATTTCCTGCTTTATTACAGTAATAATGATTTATTGTGTTAAATTATGGAAGTTTTATAAGCTGTTAGCCTTTTTTGGAGGTTGAAACTGGTCACTCTGGCCACATTGATTCTGGTGTGAATGAACTTCTGCCCAGTGACAGTCTACTCCTAAAACATTACATTCAACCCCAAATATAACATGATAATAAGACAGTATAAGTTGGTGCATTATCTCTTAATTGAATTAAAATAGTAACTTGAGTATGAGGTGATTTTGCATGCTTCACATGGACAAAATCTAATCTGAATTCAGCTAGTCCTCTCATAAGTTATATTAAAAAATAAGTGAGCATTCAGGGAAGAGGAACCCAATTGGTCACAGTGCAGTACAGAAGGATGGGTGAAGAAATGGTAGAAAAAGGAAATGCTTGGAGCTTAACTAAAGGAAGACTATGTTTATATTAATTTCTGCTCTCCTAAAATGTCCTGCTGTTGTTCCAGTCATCCAGGCAAGTCACAGTCTACAGAAGATTCCTGCATGAGCTAGTGCTTAACTAGCCCCAGAAAGGGTAGAAAAGACAATGGCTCAAGTATGAATAGCTGCACTGTTAACAATGGAAAATTTGTCAGGAAAAAGGCAAAACAGATGCTACTACTGGGTAAGCAACCATGATTCTTTGAGACTTATTTGACCCCATCTGATACCTGGCAGGGGAGATGTTGTTTCAGGCTGGCACATGGATATGTAAGACAGTAGTTTGGGCATGTTGTAGCTGAATATCCGGAAGTTGTTTCTGAGCATGAAATCTGTTAGACCAGCTGTTCCCAAATGGTTTGTGTTTGTGCCCCTGTTTCTGGTGGTGAATTCACCCCAGCTGAGCTTGCGACCCTAAATACTAACATAAACAATCACATCTCTGTCAGGCTTGCGACCCCACTCTGTGTGGCTGTGACCCTGCTGGAGGTTACAAGCCCTGGTTTGGGAATTGTTGGGATAGACTGTCAGGGAGTCCTGCTGGGGGAGCACTGATATGCCCCGTCCAGGCCTGGATCCTCACAACAAATGCCTTCAGTAATTTGTAGGCCCCTGCCACCAGTTCGAGTGTGCAGCTTATTAGAGCTGACATGTCGCTTTGGTACATCAGGAACATCTTGGAGATCAAAAGGTCAGAGTCCTCCCACGCTGCTGCAGTCTTTCTTCATGGCCTCGCCTCTTTGCCTTACTTCTCTGTCAGCTGGCTGGCAGTGAGCCCTGGCGCCCTCATGGCCGATTCGGCCATGACTGCTGGGTATGTACCAGCTGCAACTTCTGCCCCAAGCCACCCTTTCCAAAATGGTTCTCCCTGAGTACTCCTTGCCTAAATGAAGGGATTGATGTCAGCCTTTGTCTGCTGAAATAATTAAAAGTTATCTTCAAAGTAATTAAAAGCTGTATAAGGCTGTGCTAGTGGAGATGGACTAAGCCTTCCCCTATATTTTGTAAAACTTACTGTTGTTCATATTCCCATGCATATGAGCTGAGTCTTATAGATGTGGAATACTGATGGAGAAATAAACAGGAGGTGGCCTTGTGTGGTTGCTGGTGTAGTCTGCAAAGACTAGGGTCTTTGATAAGCCATGCAAACAATCTTTTTAACATTAAATACTAAGTTAAAGATGTCCTAATTAGAGATCCAATTCTTAAGCTTTTTTCTCCTGCAATTTTAAATGAACTTTATAAACCAAAAGAAAAATAGATTTCAAATTTGCTTTTTGAGAGCATGCATTACCATAGTGCAAATGAGTAACATTTTAGTAGTAACTGATAGTCCAAGGCTATTGACTTCATAATTTATAGTCATGCAAGTTTGACAGTGATACTGTTGCATAAATCCAACAGGGGGAGGAGCCTGCAACAGATAATTTATTTTAATTTACATTTTTGTCCATAGATCCTGGAAATTGCCAATGATGACAGGAAGGACAGAGGAGGATATGGTGCAGAAAAATATTAAATTCCCTTATCATTTGGATGAAAGCCTGCATTGCATAAAATTAGCCCAGAATTCAGTCTGCACGAGTCTTGTTTCAGAGCTGTATGTGGAATGCTTTGTTTAAGGATGTTGCTGGACTGGTTTTCTGTCAGGCAGGTGCATAGAAAGCATTACACTGAAAATGAGAACAGCAGAGTCAAGCTATGAAGTGTGTAAGCCACACAAGAAAATAGTCAGAAAATCTTATGTTATAGGCTGATTACTGTACATGCCACTTCCAAATGAAAAAATTGTTTGAAACTTTGTGTCTTTGACTTGATCATCCCTTAGACACTAATGGTGGTGAGTTCACCCCAGCTGAGTATAAAGTCTCCTCCGTCTGTCCAGGTTAGTTTTGGTGTATGAAGGAGCATATCCAATTCATAGTACCTCTTAGGTAATCAGATTAATATCTCCTGCACTGAATTTACCCTTTTGATACTGAGTCTTTCATATGCCATGTTTCACATACCACGTTCCGTTGAAGCTCTGTGGCTTTTCAGTAATTTCCTTGGAATTCATATGTGGCGTGTCTGCCCTCTTTTGAGCTGTTCTTGGGACATGCATTAATTAAATATGCTTCTGGAACTTTCTTAATGGCGTAGTTTCCTTGGGGTCAAAAGCACTCCAAAAACTGAGATAATTTGTTTAATTTGAAAGCAAAAGGATATGGAACTACAATTTCAGTCTTCAACAACTATGCTCCTGTAGCTTTGAAGCAATGGGGGAAAAATTTTGATGTCTTACACACAAAATAAATAAATTCTTGAGTTCTTAAAATAGCTGATTTCATCCATGTTTTTGCTTCCCTTGCTTATAATTTAATTTTTGTTCCTTTTTTTAAGTGGTAGGTTTTCAGCTTGTCAAATCTCATTGTTTGTGGCTTTTGCTAAGTGAAACAGGAGGCTGGATCTGCATTGGTATTTTTGTGAAGATTTCAAAGCAAGTCCTCAATGATTTTTGCTTGCTGCATGTTTGTTCATTATGTGGGGTAGTTTTGATGTGCACCAACTATCTAGTAGTAGTAAGAGCTACTGATGTATGTATCTGATTTTTTTTTTTATTTTTGATCATTCTCATCTCTGAAATTTGTTTCAGATAATTTTCACAGAATATTCTGAATTGGAAGGGACCCACAAGGATCATTAAGTCCAACTCTTAAGTGAATGGCCCATAAGGGGATTGAACCCACAACCCTGGTGTTATTAGCACTGTGCTCTAACTAACTGAGCTACTCTCTTGAGAACTTTTATAGGAAATGAAACCAGATCCAGTAGTGCTCAAAGCCACTGTGAAGGCAGAATAATCTAAGCTAATGGCTGGTCATCAAGCCACATCCAGAGCAGGTATGTTCTCACCAGAGAAGGTGAATTTGGAACAGAACAATGATGCACTTACGGGGTAACTACAGGGGGATCAACACCAACTCTCCCGGCTGCCTGGCACTGTTGTGAAAAATCATTCGCTGGTGGGGACTTGCTTCTTAAACAAAAATATAAAATGTTTTCGAGTGTGTGGTTTTATGTTAGTCAGGCAATACAGACCACTTCCAAAGATCAGCAGGAGGAGTTAGTAATAAGTGTTAATGCCTGTTGCCTGACTAGTGATTACTGAGCTCGGGTAATGCTTGATTACAAGAAACAACAGTATGCATTTCAGCAGGGTAACAGCTCAAATCCTAGCTGGTAGGATTTGACGAGCTCATTTATGCTGAAGCCTGAGCTGCCATGTCTTCCATTTACTATTGTTTATGCTATGAAATATGACATTTTGCCTGCCCTTGGCCTCTAGTCATATCTTGGCCATGGTAAGCATATGCTCCAAGTAACAGATTCCTGGGTCCAGTCATCCTCAGCATCTGCTGATGAATGATCTTTCATAAGTTCCACCCAATTCCCTTTTTCCTTGCTGTTCCCTCTGTTTTAACTTCAAATTGATAATGTTGATGTTCCATTTTAAGACTTGAAACGGCGCCTGTCATGTTTGAGAGTTATGTTACCCATTGAAAACTGCTACCTGCTAAAGGACAAGTGACTAAGAAGATGGGCCTGCAAGGATTTTTTAAGGTTTATAAGTCTGTAAATCTATTCTTGTTAATGTTCAATAGGAATGAAGTTTAGGATAAACTTTAATGCCTTTGAGCTAACGTAGTGCCTGTCAGTGACCAAATTTGAATCTCAGGAGGATTCAAATGGTGGATTCAGGTGAAATGCCAAAAATCTCATGATTCTTGGAGCCTTTAGTTTTTTCTGTTCACCAGAGTCATGCAAGCTAACAAAGACTGGTCACACTATTTTCTTCCAGGTTAGTATGCGGTAACTCTGAACAGCATGGGATCGACATGCCAAGACCTTAATGGCCCTAGAGTTCATCATCTTGGTTTATGGCCAAAAACTGCCTAGTTCTCCTTTTCCTGAGGGTGCATTTCCTTCTTAGTCACCACTGTGATGGTCACGCGAGCTAGCTGTTGGGATCCAGCAGCAGATGAGTGACAGAGGCTGAGGTCAGCACAGGCTAGTCTTTCTAGTATTGACCATGCACACTGTAGATATATCCTGAGATGAACCTGCCTTCTGTTAAAATGAAATGTCTTTTGTCTGGATAAGAAGATCCTATGGGCGAGAGGAGGCTCTATCACCTTACTGCCATTCTGACAGTGTAAAAGGACTTGGAAAACTTATTTTAATGATCTGTGGATTTCCCTCAGGTAGAGATATCTTGCTTTCCTCACTTATTCTAACAAGGTGTTGGGGTCTAGTGGGCTGAATAGTAGTTGTGAGCAGGTTGAAGTGGCATGTAATAGGATGGAGTAGCTCTGCCCATGCAATATAGACTAATTTTGAGTTTATTATAGCTTCAGCCCAGGATTGGGTGATTCTTCTTCCTAAGGTGGTAGAAAGTCACCTGCACTTTAGTGTAGTGCAGTTTTAAATCAAATGCATTTTAAATAAATAAATAAATGGTCACAATTTGCTGTGTCTGTAAAACAGTGGATTTTCAGCAGACTTCAACATGATAAAGTACTTCTTATTTTGATCATGCTGAAAATTTTTGTGACTACTGTGGCTTCAATGAAAACAAAAATGTGTTTTATCAGAAGTAACGTGTTCTGTGGGGATATTGTTTTGCTGGTAAAATAAAAATCTTGAACACAAGAAAGGAGACAAGGCAGAGGTTTGTGATCAAAACTAGACACATGCTATATGAAATAAAATCTGGGTTATAGATTGGGTTTTTCTTTTTTTTTTTTTTTTTTTTTCTCTCTCACCATTCTTGCACCCTCCCAACCAAAAAATGTTGTTTTGCAAGGTTTTACTTTTGCTAAATCAGTGAAGAATAAAACAAAAATAAAACTGTTTACCAGTCAGCCTCGCTTCTTAGTTCCATATGAAATTACATGGTGTTTGTCTTGCCTTTTGCACAGGCACCTGTGGTAGTGGCATGACAGATTCTAATTGCTCTGATAAACAATTCCTCGCTAATGGTTGCTTTGCATATAGTGGTCAGCAATTCCTACACTCAATGGTGCCATTGAAAATGTTAGAGATTGCTGCCCAGTTTCAGCAGTTTAATTGCTAATGATGTATTATTGCCTCAGAATTTAATAGCTGTTTCTGGTTATGATAAAGTTGGTTTAAACCTGCAAACTTTTTAAAAATGCATTCGTTGCTTCTTCTTTGTGGTGTGGTTTCCTCCTTTGCTGCCTTCAAAACATTGTGGTCCAGGGTGAGGTGACATGTCCTATTTTACACTCTATTGGAAAAGACTGCGTCATGGGCACTTGAAACTCTGTGGGGTTTTCTTAGTTCAGATGCTCAGATGTGGCTTCCTGTCATCACCTGATTACTTACTTTGAATGCTAGAATGATCGTCCTACCTTTAGTGTTATTGTCTTAAGAGGACTGGCATAGATTTTAATGTTACCTCTGTGTGCTGCCTGTTGTGGAGTGAGCACGGTGATGATCAAAACATTATAAGACATACTCCCTCATAGTTAACCTCTTATTTGTCTCAGTGGCTGCTTCTGCTGCCTTTACAGTCTTTTCTCCATCTTCAGGGACACTATTCCATATTGATTCAATTAATGACGCAATCACAGTCTTGCTGACACACAGGTCTTTCAAACATTAAATCAAGACATCAAGACCTAGTGATACCAACTCATGTCAGTAAAAAAAGGCAGGAGGATCTGAAAGAAAATATATTTTTTTACTCCTTAGACTTGTAGAATCTTGTGGCCTTTTGACTGGTGGTGGTCAGTATAAACTCTTCAGACCAGAGACTTGTGCCTTTGTTGTCTAAGCTATAATAGCCCTGAGCATCCTGTTTCTATTACCTAGTAAACCAAATGGTGATAATTTTGCACATCCATTTTTATCTTCATCTCACTTGACCATGTAATGGCAACAGAGTTGATATTACTATAGTATCCTTCCTCTTCCCTGTTTCCAACGTCATTAGAGACGTGCTGTGCTTGCAGGTTCTGCAATCATAATTGTCATAACAGAACAAATAGGCCAGAAAACAAAACTTAGGATGTTTATCCAAATCTCTTAATTCACCAGCCCCTAAAAATGGCCCCATCGTGCTTTGCTGCCATACTTTCCTGCCATTTCCCAATTGCTTGCAAAGGGAAACGTTAAAACAGCCATATGGTAGATGTGTTCAGTTGGAGGGCTCACAATCAGCTTCTTATCTGATGAACTACAAAATTCAACATACAAAATAGTGTCATTCATTGTTCATCCTCAAAATGTTAGCAGAAATATGTCAAACACTGCTCAGCAGGATCCCTGCAGCGTACCTGTTTGAAAGCAGCTGCAGTCTATGTTGAAATGCCTTAAAGTCCATAAAGATTTTCTGATTTGTTTCAGTTTTGGGTTGTTGTTTTATTTTACTAATCAAGGCTTAAAGAATCAGACCCTTCACTTTAAGCTTCTGGATAAATTGAAGTACTAACTCTTTTCTTTTTAAAAGAACTGTACTTTCTTCCCTTATCCTTTCATTTTCTTTCCATGATAGTCCTTAGTATCACTTTGAGGTTCTTTGTTTCCTTCTGCATTTTTCTGACCAGTTATTTCTTTCCATCTACACTGTGAACACTACAGATTACCCAGAGCAGTTGTCCTGTCTGTATCATCAATTGTTTTGGAAAATCTGGATGTCCATCTTTGGGCAGGAGGTAGGACAAGAGGCCTCCTGAGATCCCTTCCAGCTGGAAATACCCTTGGACCCTATGATGCTACATTGTTGTCTGTTCTCTACTTTTCTTTATTACTGACATTTTCTATATGTACTCTTCCTTGTTATGCTATATTTGTTATACCTCTTTTTTAATTTGTACACAGAGTTACACATTTTGATGAATCTCTAATATGTACTTGATCTGTTAACTGGGGACTCTTTGAAAGACAGGGATCTTATTCTCCTAATAGCTAATTCCCTAATTATAAATCCACTTACTTTGTTGCTGTTAAATGTGCTCATGATTTGAAGATTATTTTTTCTGCCAACTCAGGTTAGTAAATACTAAATAAATTCTGAAGTGGAATAATGCTGCTTGAGGGCAGGAGTAGAAAAATATTTTCTCTTCTGGAGACCTCTGTCTGATTTTAGAATGCTTTGAACAGAACTTGGAGCAACTCTGTTTTTTTTTTCCCCAAAATCTGAACGCTGCAGATAGGATAATTCTGTTCCTCTTGAAATGAGCAATGAATTTTTTAATGGAAAAACTACTTTTGTTGGTAAACCTCAGCTAGTGATTAATAGCATACACATAGACCTAGGACATACCAAATTCTGGCCTAATGAATGCCCTGGCCTGCCAAATCTCTTGCAGTACACATCCTCTCATAACTCACAGCCCACTTCTCTCATATTAATCCCAGGATAACATTAAACTGCCAGTAAG
>WEIV01005851.1:0-14284 GCA_013390005.1 Calyptomena viridis | reverse complement strand
ATAATATCACTCAAATTCTATTGTAATTCAGACTATGCTTTCCTCAGCTGTTGCATCTTCAAGTCAATAGTTTAGTTATGTGCATACATATATTGCAGGAAACAGAGAAACTGAATTTAAAGTGTTTTGAAACCGGTTTGGTTTGGGGTGGGTATTTTTGACTTTTTTTACAAAAAACAAAAACAGGCATTGTCCAGAGAGGACTGGAGGAGCAGGATGTTCACAGAGCTTCTGTAGTGATCAAAACAGCTCTAGCAGAACTGGAATAGTAAACCTGTTTAATACTCTAAGGACACTCTCAGTTTTCTTCCCAAATAATTGATTAGGATCAGATAGGATAAGAAAAACTTAAGAATCCATAGAGGTATCTTTCATGAGTGCTCTTCTTAAATGGTCTCTGTTAGTCTCCTCAGGTCTAGGATTGTTAGATTTGATGGCTTTGAGTCAAGTTTGGGTCTTGTGTCCACAGTCTGTTGAAATGTCTTCCACTTCTTTCACTGGGCTTTGTTCAGGTTTTAACACAACATAGAGTAAGGTTTGAAATTTGTCTTCAGCCTGAAAAGAACACCACCACTAGGAAAGAAAAAGAAAAAAAGAGCAAATCAACAGCTATTGTTCCCTTTGGAAGATAAGGTTATTTATTTCATTTCAAATCACTGACAGTCTAGGTTACAGAAGGTCAAGTCTTGTATTTTTCAGATATTGAAATTTTTTTCCTAATTACTTTAGTTGTGTGTGTTGGCTTCTGTTTGACAGCTGATGTGGGGAAGTTCACAACACTAGTTTCTTCCACTGATGATTTTTTTTCTGCCAGACTAGAATGTCTCTCAGCAAACCTCTTATAATACATTTGCACAAGAAAAGCATCCTGTAATGTCATTTGTTTCTTCCTTACTTCAAATTTTATTAGCATAGTTCCTCCTGTGTCAATAACATTTAGAAAGCCAGAACACTCCAGTGATATTGTAAATTATGATTCAAATATAGAAACTTTTCTTAAAACTATACTCACATGTGACAAACAAGACCTTGCATAATTTTACGTGAGAATGTTGCTAGCTTATTTGCCAAAGAATGTTAGGCATTGTGCAAGCACATACTAAAATACAAGATGTATCCTACAAATCTGTAGGGTCCCATAGCATCTGCCATCAGAAATATAACAAAATTAACTAGCACAGTCCATGTGTTCCAAACATAAATCTTTAATTTGAAATGTTCAGTGAAATGAATCAAATGTAGACCAAACTGGGTTTAATTCCATTTGGACTTGATCTTTCATGGATACATTCCATAAAGAGAGAAATGAAAATTATTTTTCTCATCCATAGCCTTGTGACTCTTCAGCATCTCGAGATTCAGAGTGTACTCTAGATCCCAGAGCAGAAAATTCCAGCCTAGGGTTGCTGTGTTCATGTGATGGGTATCAGACAGTGGCAAGTTTGTGCCAGTGCTTTAAAAGTCCATTTATGTGAGCAAATTCCTTGTTAATGAGTTGCACAAATTCTTAAATATTTATCATTTACCTTATTTTAAGGGTTAAAAAAGAAAAAAAAGAACAGACTGGATGGAGAAAAGGGGTGCATACAGCCTGGGTTCGGTGTAGGAAAGTCAATTAATTGAGTTTTTCCAGTGAAGACTGAGTCTCTTTTACGGCTGAAGTTTAAAGTTAGGTCCTCTGAGCTACTCCAATCTGAACTTGGCTTTCAGGTTAATTTTTTTAGCTGGAGCTTTATGAGTGCCTACACACGTGTCTGAGTAGATCTTCAAGTCCCAAAAGTGCACACAAGTTCTGCCTGGCTCCCAGGCAAGGACAGCCAGACACTTGTATTGCAGTGGCAGGTGAGGTTCCCTGGCTGCCCCTCTGCCATGGGGTCATGTTTGCAGTGCTGCACCCTTGTACTGTTCATAGAGCGCTGCAAACCTGCAAACCCGCTGTCCAAATAAACGTTCCCTGACTCCTTTGACTTTTCCTAAGCAAGATTAACCGAGTGGTCCATAATAAAACTGTGCTACAATGTTTCTAAAAGTGAAACTAATTTAGTTCAATATCATCTGTCTAGACTGCCTTTATAAGGAGATGAAACTTCATTCCAATAAAAATCAATGCATTTAGAGGCTTTGGGAGGATGGAGGAGATTGGTTGGGTTGGGGTTTTTTTCCATTAATGATACAATCCTAACAAACTGCAGTTGCAAACCAAGATGACTCCACTTCATTACAGCAAAAATGCTGGTACTTTATCTAAGTGCAATAACACTGTGTTTCATCACAAGCTCCCTGTCATACACTTTCCCAAATCTTATTGAATTTAGGAGGGTCCCTGTTACATAGTCAAGGCTTTGGATGCTTTAAAGCAATGCTATGGTACTTGATTATGTTCTGACTTACTTTCCAGAAGTGGCTATGCTTTTATGTGTTTTTCTGTAAGTTAGTTGTATTTTTTAAATATAAAATTATTTTCCTTTAGGAGTATCAAAAGAGACATCAATCAGACTGGATAATTTTGCTTTGACCATTAAATATTTGCGGCTGTGTGAGGTAAGCTCTTGTCTTCTTTTGCTTTTTTCTTTCTTTTTTTTTTTTACATCACTTTAAAGAAGTTAAAGCTTACAATTTCTTCCTGTTTGTTTTCCACTAATTAAGAATTTTGTGCAAAAATACTATATTCCTTACAGATCCTAACTAATACTCTGAAATTCGTGTAAAGGCATAGAATACTGGTTTTGTTTAATTTGCTGTTAAAACCTCAGCTAGACATTCATCCAGACACAACTGATCTGATGGGGACAGGTAGATATCATCCTTACAATAAGGCACTGATGTGCCCTACAGTTCTGGTCCTGGGTATGTGTCTTGACAATGTCATGTCTGCTTACTGAGGTGGGACCTGGCTCATTAGGACACTGTTTGTGCATTTTATTTATTTGGGAAATTTTGGTGGATGGCCACACCAGGGTCCTCCCTCTGAGAGAGCTGGAAATGAGACTGTGGTATTTCTGCCTGAGGGTCAGATACATTCACCATGTGAACGTGTGATAGGACTGTAGATACACTACAGCTCTGAACTGTAAATGCTGTTTTCACACCTGGTAGCCTTTATGTTCTGAATGAAGCACCATTTACAAGAGTTCACTCTTGCAGATTAAGCCCTTGGCTGGATACCTGGTTGTCTGAAACAGTTTGAAGTGTAAGAGCTCAGTTACTGCATCTATGATTGATTTGAAAAACACAAATTTGAAGATGAAAACTTCAGATAGGAAAGAAAAGTCATGAGGCCTTTTAATAGGCTCACAAAACCAGTATATGTATATATATATAGATAGAGAGAGATTCCTTACTGAATACTCTTATGTTTTTTAATGTTCCCTTTTTTATAGGAATTGTGACTGACTAAGGCGTAATTTCACTTACGTGAACCCTGGAGTAATTACAATCACTATTCATATAGGGTCTTCTCACAGAGGTTAGCTTTGAGTACTAGTTTTATTTAGATATTCTGAATTCTTTTGCCTAATTAAAGTGTGCTTTTTGTCCTTATCGCACAGATGAAACTTAAATACTTCCAGTATATGCTTCTGTGAAAAGGCTAAAGCACTTCACCTGTTTCCTGGTGAATTTTTTCTCACTCCATGTATCAGCTGTTGCATATGGAGCAAGGTGAACAAGGGTCTTCTCATATTCCTGTACTTTCCCCCTGGAGTTACTTTCATAGTTGGGCAAAAAGAGAGGGAAGGCTTCTCCCTCCCTTGCACAACAAAGAAAGAGTTATGATAATTTAGCCTGAAGTGTTTAAGCCATGCTCCAGTGCTGCTGAATCTGAGTTTGGCATCATTTGAAGGAGCTTGCTGAAGTGTGAAAGGCACTGACGTGGATATGATTAAAAAGTATTGAAAAATTATAGACCACACTGCAAGAGGCCCTTATTCAGGTGGATGAGGTCAAGGCAGGTTAATACACAAGGGACACTTCTGTAGCCGATGCTTGTGTACGTCAGGCAAAGACATATTAAGAGTTGTTTCATTGGGTGTATCCTCTCCTTCACCTTACTGGCAGACTACAATTGGCAGAACAAATTTTGTAGTAATAAAAGTTGATCTTGCTATTCATATTTTTAAAAGGGATTACCCATTGGCAGGAGCCCTGCTCTGTACCTACTTCTCTCTATTTTGTGCCTTTGATGTAAGTTTTTTATTACTGGATAGCTGAGAACTTAAGCAATAATAGAGAGGAAAAATAGAGTGAGGTGTATGACGTAACCCCTCAGAAAACACAGGTGACTAAAGTTTGTAAAGTATGATAAATTTTAAGAAAGTTTCTGCTTTCTTGAACAACTGTTTCCATGTCTTAATTGGACCTGTTAAATATGCAATATAAAGATTTTAGTTTGGGTTCATTTAAAGTAAAAGCAGTATGTTAGCAAGTGGCAAACTTCCAAGTTAACCACACACTTTAGGATGGGATGAATGTCATTTCCAACACTCTGGAACTATGATTGACCCCAATGTATAAATATTTTTTGATACTCAATAATATTTTAGTCCCATTTTCATGGCTGTATCCCAGACTATAGATGAAAGCTAAGTATCTGTTTTCTTTTTTTGGCAAACAATGATGTCCTGATTTTTCCAATCTAAATTGCCCTCCAGGGCACTAATAAAACAAGTCATGGCTCACAAAGTAAATTTCCTGTGTACTAATTGAAAACGGTTTCAAATTTATTAGGGTTTCAATCATCTTCCCAAGACCTAGTGCTTGCATTCACAGTATTCAATCTGACTGTTAATATACTTACCTGAAAGGTGGAAGAAGCATTAAAAATAGTTCTTAGGTATTTTAAAATGGGGGGGGAAGGGGTATAAAACCAACAATAACAGAAAACCACTAATTTCATATTGCTGAATGTGGTTGAAGACAACATCTGAAACCAAGCACTCAAGCACTCATCCTCATGAAATATTTGGTTTTATTGTACCTGTCAAAACCTTTCCTATATGTGTTTCCAGACTCTGGCTGTAACGTGATCTACTAGGATTTGCTGGTAGACCTTGTTCTAAAGTGGTGGAAAAGCCACAACATGAGCTTCTTCTTTTCTGCTAGTTTTTCTCTGTCTTTGCTGTACAAACTGCAGGAGAAGGAGAGAGGAGGGCTGTTGAAATGTTCCAACTTTCTCCCCCTTCAAACCACACCACAAAGTGTAAGTGCTACGCAAACCATCCCCCAGCAGCCCGCCGAGAGCCTGCCTTCTGCTCTGGGCTTCCTCTCCCCAAAATACCGGGCTGGGAGGGAGAGCACTCGTCAGATTTTCTGGCACCACATTTCATAGCAGAGTTCCTCTAGCAAGCGAACCACAATCTCTTGTGCAGATTGAATTAATAACACGGCAAAAGCATTTGGCCTCCATGTGGATGAAGGCTGGATGGAAAACTAGAATTCTGGCTTCTGAAAGATTTCAGAGTTTAGAAGTTTGTTTTATTTTCTTCATCATGCTAAATCAAATTGTGTAAAGGAAAAACAGGGAAGGGGGAAAAAAAAAAAGCGAGAAGAGAAAACCTAATCCCCAACCCTCATGGTCTTATTTTCCTAACAATTCTGATATATGAATACTCTAAAATAGCTCAGTTGTTATGAAGAACACCTATGATTAAGAAGCAAAACAAAACCTTTTTTCTCTCATGTCTCAAATAAAACCCAGGATAAATTCCATGTCTTTCCATTGTTTTTATTGCAATTGTTTCAGTTTGTACAAATACTTAAATATTGGCCAAGTGTCCAGATGACTTGACGGGGATATGAAAATGAAATTTCTGTGGAGGACTATTCTATATCTCAAGGGACATAAGAGACTGCAGCTCAAATCTCATCCTTGTTTTGGTTCATGGCAATCCCTCAAGAAGAGGAGAATGGGGCAAAGCCCTGTTTATGAAGTGTTTTCAAGGATGTCGCTCTCTGTGTGCTCTGTGTCCTTGGAGAGATACAGTCTTTCTCATTGTTGTTGCATATTTATATAAAATTATCTTCACTGGACCATGACACACATGCATTAATTCTCTATCCTCATGTTTTGGCTAAGTAAAAGTACAGTCAAGGCAAATGTATTCCTTTGGGTTAGTCTGTGATGGATCTATCTGAGAAAAGTTTCAAATACATATCTTCTCGAAAACTATTCATTTTCATTAAAAATAGTAAAACAAAAAAAAAGTTCTAACAAATCATCATTTTTGGATAGGAAAGGGACTTCACTGGAGAAGTCCCATCCAGCTGTAATGCAGATGGCCTTTGCTCTGGGTGTGTGCCCTGAAAGCTGCAGTTGAACAGCAGCAATCCTCATGAGATGGATTCCAGCACCAGTTGTTGTTTTTATGTGCTGCTGTACCTACCCTACCTTTCACCCACCCTGCCTTTCCCCTTCCAACACAAGAAGCAGCACTCAAAGCCCGCAATCCCTATATATAGCTCCAATTCTAAACACTATAACTTCTCTCTGCTTACAGAGGTATATTCTCTGCTAATATACCTAAGGGGACCACATTAATATCTGCTAGCTATTTTATCCAGCTACAGCTTCTCTGTCAAGACTCATGTTCATGGCAAAGACAGCAGAAGACCAGATGAGCAACAGTTGCAATGCTATAAACTAATTCCCAGATGTAGAAGAGACTAGTTGTAATGGCTGTACTGTACATGTGGAAATTAAGTCTAAACATACTGCAGTCCCCATACACTTGTGAGCCAATTAAAATGTCAGTCATGACAGCAGCATAGTAGATACTCTGTTTCGCCTTCTGTTCTCTTGTATGCATATCTTTTTGGTATGTTCATGATAATTTATGGGAAAAAAAAGATAATATAGATATTTCACCATCATATGGTTTCTGCTACGCTAACTACAATACTACACTTAATTCCAAGAACTTTAGGAGACACCCATTCAACTCCAGTAATAGTAATTCCTTTCAAACTGTTCTGAGCAGCAGTTGCACTTTTTCAGTTTTACATACCAGTATTTTCCTATAAAGCTGCAGTAGATAATTCATAATTTTATAAACGTTATATAATCCATCTTTTATGCAGATGCATCTTTTTCTTGGCAAGATTGTGTTCCATGATTCCAGTCAGAATCATGGTGTGATTATGAAATCTATCAATAGTCAGACAATGTCTGAGAAAAATCTTGACACTCAGTCTGTAGATTCTCTCAGATATAAGCCTAGTTTTGAAGTCATAGCAAAAATATGTTTTATGCTAATGAACAGTTTATACAGAAATAACAATGTCTGATTTTCAGTTCTATTTTCCATCAGTATGAAAGAATAAAATAGCTTCAAATTTAGCATTGTTTATGCTCACTTTTGTATCATTTACAGTGATGGAAGAGAGTAAAGGTATTTGCTGGTTGTTTTTTTTTTTCAATTTTAAAAATCCTAATGTTAAAAACTGAACCCTGTTTTTGCATTCATCAGAGAAAGTAGTATTTTCAGTTCTCCTTTTCAAATATTCAGTTTCTTCATTATCTTTCCCACAAGAAAACGAGAGGGGAAAGTACATTAATTTAGAGGGCACCAAGGTTGTAAGAAAGGGTCACAGAATCACTGTCTTTCATACTACTGTGCATTGATGAGCCAGGCTGCTGGATATAGTGACAGGTCATTATCCTTCAGTGAACTTCTCTTTATAAGCAAGTTTGTATTTTCTTTGTCTTTAGAAGGGGAGTATTCTTACACCAAAGCCACAGTTTTAGTTGCCCAACCTTATGACAATATTTCAGATCATTATCTTGTGTACCATCATAGTCATTTGTGCTAACAATTAGAAGTATTTAGAGTATCTTGATGGTGTCCTTCTTGATCAGAGTTCATCTACCACACCCGGTTACTTTGTCAGAGTTCCTCTCTGAAATCTAAATTTACAGGAACATTGACTAAATCTCATTCTGGAAGACATTTTGAAATAGGATCACATAATTACAATTACATTGAACATTCTGAATAGCAGATGAGTTTGGTTTCATGGTTTTGGTCCCTAGTACCTTTTATAATTACTTAATTCAATTAGCTTCCTTAATATTATGAAGTTCACTGAAGGAGAACCTCTGCTTAGATAAATAAAGAATAGAGTTTATCCCTAGATATCACAGAAAAATAGCTAGACACCAATGCAAAATATTTCAGTACTTGGAAGCAACGCCGTAGAATATTAAAAATTGCTCTCAGGTCACTAATGCATTTCTGTTCCTGCAACATTTCTATTTGTTTCAGTGGAGGTCCAAACGTTTTGGAATCTGAGTTGCATATGAATGCTGATTAGAGATCTGCTAAGAAAATAAGCTATACCTTACTGTATTACTTTGGAGCTCTCGCAAAACATTTCCCCCAAGAAAACCACACTCATCAATCCATTTAAAATTCAGCATTGTGTATTTTAATGATATATTAAGCACAGTCAAAAATGGATGAAATAAGCAAAGGAAGAAGTATGTGTTCTAATTTATAGCTCAAACTTCTATAAAGTTGCTTGGAATAACTTCTGCTAGATTTATCTCCCTATTGTGTTTCCTTTTGTCTCTGAATTCCTGTGCTAGGAATTAGGCCTGAGAGGGAAAGCTATACTTTTAGCCTAGCCAGGGGCCAAGTACCAATCAGTCTATCTGAACATTCCTGTTCTGCTATAGGCAAACCTCACTCTAATAGAAAATCCCAGCTATGTCCCAGGACAACGCTACTTCAAAGGTCAACATGTCATTCATGTCTAAACTTCAGGGACATAGTAAAACTGACATTGGAAACCACAAGCCACAATGTTTCCTTGGGACTTTTTTTAACATATAACCAGGAGTGGCTGCAAGGAGTCACACAGCCAGGAATAAACTGGACTCAATGAGGACAGAGGCATCCAAAAGGAAACCAAAAGCAAGGCAGTGTTTGCAACAAAAAAAAAAAACACCTTAAAATGCCAAAAGAACATTAGTTGCTATTCTGTTCTCAATATATGGTAGCTTGATTCAAGGGGGAAATATAGATTTTTAGGAATGTCAGCATGAAGATAAACATCACACTCATAGGTCAAGGGGTTGAGGAAGAGGATATGTTCACCACATTTTCTGGCTTTCTGCCCTACCTATGAAGCTGAGCATAGTTGTACAACAAGTTATATGTGGTTATGATAATCATATTTAGAGACATATTGGCTATTTTGTTATTTAAAAAGTACATCTGTATCTCCCCAGGAGGAAATGCAGATTTGTTTCTGAGCCAGCTGACACAGCAAAATGAAAATCTGAACTGTCCCTTACTCAGCTGCACAGACATCCTTTTCTCACTGCCTGCTATTTCGAGTCAGTGTAGGATGAACTTAATATTTACTTAATTTGTGTTGACTGAGTTGAGGAACAGCTTGGATAGGTTTGTATAACTTTTTTACTGAATTAGCGTTAGGAACCTAATTTTTCCTTTTTAATTTTTTAGTTAATTTTCTTAGTTTTACCTGATTCATAATACCATCAAAAATATTGACAAATTTCCATGGTACTCAGACATAGCTTATTTATATTGTACGCTGCTATACCATTTATCCTACCATGTAGAATATATATCACATATAAGTGTATGCACTTCATCTCTACATGTAACCTTCCTTGGAATTTTAAAAAAATACAAAACAATCTTCAACCCATAGTGAAAGTCATGTAGAACAAGTTTGTGGGGCAACCTGTGATTGCTTCTGCTACCCACTTTTAAAAGTTACATGAGTATCATATCTTCCCTTTCCACCACTTTTTGTGCTCAATCTCTTGTTAAGACTTATCTTGACATTAACAAATTGGGAAATGAACTGGCTATAATTAGGCACAACAATGAAGGAACAGAGTCTGTTTATGAAGAAGTCTCTGTATCTTGGTCTGATAAAGATGCTAAGTAATGATTTAGGAAAGCTGCACAAACAAATTAATACACATTTTCAACTCCCTTGTCAGTGAAACAGTGGCAGTCATCGATTCCCTTTATCCCTCTTGACTTCTAAATTGGACTAGACAATTAAGCAATCAGCTTTCTCATAAAGTCTGTCTTCTCAGTTGGAGCAGTGTGAAAGGAAGCTGTGAGAAATATTAAGAAAAATAGGGCAAAGAAAGAGATATAGAGATTGATTTCTCTTCCCTTAGTGAGTGTTAGCAATTAGGTAAACGGATTTGCAGTGAGGTCATCCGTCACAATTGGAAGCTAATTTGAAAATGGATTAGTTTAGGAAGTAGCAATTTCTGCTCCATGGGATTCAGCAGCAAGTGATTCAGTTCTGTAACAGACCTCATAAACTGGCTGAGATCAATGCCCACCTAATGTGCCATTACACCCTGGGCACACTTCAGTGACAGCACACGCAGCTGCGGCTGCAGGGAGTTTCCCTGCTGAGTTTCCTCTGCTCCACACTCGTGTTCACAGGTGTGTTAGCTGATTATTTTGCCTAAGGGAATAAACAGTTTAGGAGAATTAGAACGGGTGAAACTGTTTCCCCCTCTCTTGAGAATGAGCTTTTCAGTCTGATATCAGTAGCAGCAAGTGGGAAGGATTAGTTAGGACACTCTTTTCTTAGAAAGGACTGAATCTGTTATGTGAATGCAGGATTCTACAACAGCACAGTAGAGACTAGTACAGGAGCTCCCCTGGCATTTACAGTGATAGGAGGAACTGAGCCTGCTCAGATTTTGGGAAGTTGTATGTGCACATAAGAGGAGAAACCTCTGCCACCCGCCCTGTCTGCCCCTTTTCCCGAGCAGACTCCCAATACCAATCAACCATCCTCTCTGAACTGCTTTGCCCCTCGAAATCACATAGTCAGAGTTGATGGTGGCAATGACCTGAATGAAGTTGCTTGGGTATTTACCTCCAATTACCTCAGATGAATATAGAAATATTTGTGGTGCTGCTCAAGTGAGAGACTGAATGTGCCAATTGTCACCAATCCTGCAATAGTGACCAGTAGTGGTCTGGAGGGACTCAGGTGTAGGGCTCAAGTAATCTTTGTTGGGACAAGATGGAAAGGTAGAATTAAGGTCCTGCTGGGGTGAAACGTCTGAAAGTGTTTTGCATGCTACCAGTGGTAAGAGTTCTGCACTTCAGGCTGAATTAATAAGTCTAGAGGAATATAGGTCTCTTGCAGTGAGAATTTTTAAGATCTTTGAGAACTATCTGGTCTAAGTGTGGTCAAAAGCTTTGAGGTAATTTATTCAGAATTTCATGTTGTAAGTCCAGTTGGATAAATGAAATATCTTTGTTGTGATACTTATGTAGTTTGTTTCCTTGAAATTAATTTTGAATTCTTACGAGGCTTACAGGACGGGTGACTAGCTGCAGAAAACTAGATTTTTTTAAATGGAAATTGATCTTGAGAAAAAGGAGGGAATCTTTCACTTAAAAATGTGAGAGAGTCAGCAATTCGAAAACTTAAAATGAAAGTCTATAAAAATCACTCAGTCGTTTTCTGACAAAGACTTTTAACAAGCTGGTATTTCAAAAACATGGAGATAAATCATGATGATCACCTAGCTACTGAGCTGTAATGTTAATATAAATTTAAAAGCAAAAAATGAATGAACAATTGAAGCAGACAAAATATGAAACCCTACTCCCAGGGCACGTGCAATTTATGGTTACATTTTATGGTAGAATAACTAGACACAATTCAAACACAAACAATTAACACTACTAAAATTGATAATCTGTTTATCCAGATATTTGTGGTTATATGAATGCCACAACCTTGCATACAGCAATGAGTCACATTCAGACTTCAGACCCTTAGATACAGTTGCTAACACTTCTTTTGTCAAAGCATTATTCAGAAAGATGCAATAGAAATCTTTGGATAAAATTTGAAGGACTCTTCAGTCCTTAGGAATGAAAGATTTCTATTGTCAGACATTAAATTCTTAGGAAGCTATCTGATTACTGGTTTTTTTAAGGGTAAGCACACAACTATGTAATATGGCTGGAGTCTGGAACCATATGACACCAAAAGCTATTTTTAAAAGTAAAATTTATTTTGAAAAGTGGCTTAGATACCTACTAGAATTTTGCTGTGTATTAAGGAAAAAAAAAATAAAAGGAACAAAATCTGGAAAAATTGAGTTACTATGGTCTCTACCTTAGCCATCAGAACCATATAAAGGTAACACTCGTGCACTTCCTTCCTTGCCATGCTTTCCTTGGAAAGGAAGCACATCCACCTGGAACAGTGCAGAGTCATGGTGTTAGTAATATGCTCTGCTATGTCTTGTTTAGTAGCCAGCTGAGGAATTAGGGAGCCAGGGAACCACATACAAGGTCTATGCTTAGAATTTGTCTCTTATGCTATCCTAAGATCCACTTCCCTTGGTCAGTACCAACTTTAATGAAGCAAATTCAATATTTTCGTGGAATTTCAGAGCAAATATTTCAGATTAAAGTATGAAAAAGCAATTCCATTGTTTAAAATGGTGTTTTTACCGATTAGATTAATGATAATGTCTGGTTTCAAAAACAGCTATTTCATCACACACTCTAAAAAATCAGAAAAATTGTAGCAGTATCTTGACTTTGTTTTGCTTGGAATTTGCCATTAAAATAACAGGAGCAAAATACTGATAAGAATTATGAAGGAAAAATGTCAATCAAATATTAGGGGATAAAAAATCCAACTAATTTTAATGTAAACTCTGAGTAGTTTCTAAGAGAATTGCATGAAGTCAATTACTACAACAGGAACAATGTAGATGTTGAAACTCAGGATCTCTCTGATGCTTTGTACCTAGCTGTGCCTCGCTGCATCTTCACAGCAGCAAATACACTTTTTCTCCTGTATCATTATTTCTTCATTAATTTTTTAAGTATAGCAATTGTAAATAAGAACTGTAGGATTTGGAAAATAAATCCCTGTTTGGAATTATGAACTATTATTTGCTATTTCCAGACCTGGCTTCACAAAGGCTCCTATGAAACCATTGCAATCCTGTTGCTCTGATTAAGATGCCTTTCTCTTAATAATTGATAATATCACTTAGAAAGTATCGTCCTACTGTCACACTGGTGCAACTTTCTGCTTGCCTTTGTTTTCAGCTCATGAAGGGGAATTATTTAAACCAAATCTAACCCACCAGTGAGTGCAAAGATTGAACTGTGGGGTCACTTTCATACTGCAATTGTATGTCAACATCTGTTTAATAAACAAATTGACACTTTGCGATTATTGCATAGCAAATTAGAAGTGAGGTGAAATTTCCTGCCTTTTCTGTTGGAGAAAATCTGTGATTTCAGTGACACCAGCTCCCATTTTTTTGACCCTACAGAGTGAAAGGGTGATTAGATGTAGGAAAATTAGTTTTTGATGAAGTGTTGGCTAAACATGTCAAGTAAAATTCACTCCTACAATAGCTCCACTGATCACATAGGAATAACACCAAAGACAAAATTTTTCTAAGCTTGAAAACAAAATTTTCCTTTATTTCTTAACTATAGCCTTCAAAACTCCTAACTGAAGTTCAACTTTCCAATGTGCCTAACTTTTCTATGCACAGAGCAAAAGAACTGTGCAGCAAAGACTTTGAGGCAAATTGACTTTACGTTTTTAACACAAATCATAGTAGCAGACAAGAAATCCTGTTGTCCTTTGTCCATAGAAATCGCAAGTACTCAAGTACTTTGCTGACATCTTGCAGAATGGAGCCACACCAGCAACACTGGTACATCCATCAGTGGTACATCCATCTCCCACATAACCAGCTGAGGGTTTATTACTCTCTACAGGTGGGCTTTGTGTACATTGCCTTTCTCAATACTTCTTCTGGGCAAGGAGGTTTTGGAATACTTGATCTGTAACTCACGGTTACTCACCAAACTTTTAACTTATCAAGAGTGTTGTCGGATGTACTGCAGAGAGATTCACAAGTCAGGATGTAAAGTTGAATATGTGTGTTTCAAGCCCATTTTACAGAGCAGAAATGAAGGTGTACTTTTGTGTAAGCTCACATAACTCCATTAAGGTATAAGGAGATATGCTGATCTATAGAACCAGTATGTTGTCTGGGGTGTTTTACACTGCATTTCTGGTCTTGTGGACTTACCAGAGGTAGGAAAAAATTAGAATTAGTCTATGATCTGTTCATGTGCTACAGTGTACAACCCATGTACTATTATATGTGGTATATGTTGAAGTCTCAAAATGAATGAATGAGCTCAAGCCATCCTGAGTGTCTCATTCCTCAACAGTTTTTGAAGAATGTGTGCAACTCACTCTGTAAATCAGGTTGGCACTT
>WEIV01005842.1:1108-11418 GCA_013390005.1 Calyptomena viridis | reverse complement strand
ACACTGTCCTCTGACACTACCAGCAGGTTCAGGAATTCCCTGCAGTCAAGGGTCTGAGTAGCTGCATCCTTCAGAGGTACTGTCTGGGTACATACACTCTTGCTAGAAATGGTTTTTGATAATTTGGACACCATTGTTGGAAAAAAAAACAAAACAAAAAACAAACAAACAAAAAAACCCCACAAACACCAACCACACCTATTGGGGTGGTACTGCAGCCCTACCTGGTCATGCTGCCTGTGCAAACAGCATGAACTGCCGCTCTACAACCCTGTTTGCCTACTTATGTTTGCTGTGCTCAGGTTCACCATGCTTCCCAGAGTTTAATGCCTTAAACACCAAAAAACTGGAAGTGCCCAGGGGAGGAGATCCTGTCCCCATCACTCACCCATGTCCTCTCAGCAGCAAGGCCAAGAGGAGGTATTGCAGCTGAGGTTATTGAGAAAGCTCTCTCAAAAATCTTCTGCTTTTGGTCATATTTGAAAATGGGGTTTGAAATCCTAAATCTTAATTTACTATATGTCTGAATGTTCTGTTAAAGCAAAATAAGGAAATAGCTTTGGCGCAGGCAGGCAGAGGACTTATGGTAATTCATACTTTAATCAAGTTTGATAAGTCATAAGAAGTGATCTACCAAAAATGTTTTTTTAAATCTTAGGCCAATTAGCAAACAGACAGGTAAGTATACTTTTGGTATACCAAATCCACTTCTCAGATAGATTATCACCAGTGACCTGGATGACATTTCCAAAAAGCTGTGCATGTAATCTCAACTACCTACTGTAAATTTAGTATTCCGTGCAAGTAATTTTGGTCCACGAAAAGCCATAGAAATACTTTAGTCTCTAAATTCAAACATGAAGCTGCCAGAAGGCATAGTTATACATGTAATTTCTTTCACCTGGAGACAGAATATTTCCTTGCTCTGGACTGAATATATTCAAAAATCTTTCTGATTTACTAAATTATGTTTAACTAGCTAATTTCAGCCTGCAGAGCGGCACTCTGAAATTTACATAGACATACAGCTACTGATTGCTGATAAAGTATGGGGTATGCAGCTGTCAAAACTTTATTTCACTCTTCATTATACATCAACATTTTTGCTTAGTCTGTGATTCCACACAACAAAAAATGCTCTTCAATTAAAGGTGTCTTCTGAAGATTATTCTCTTCTCAGTTTACACTAAACATTTAAAGATGCAGCAGAAATTTAAGTATATCTGCTTCTGATACATAAAATATATTTTAGCCAAAAATACATAATGAAATCAGTTCAAATATAGAGAGATCATATAGTTCATCTTTACTTCCCAATCAAAATAAGAACAACAGGGAAAATATATGGAACTTCTTAATTTAAGTTTAATAAATGCCTGCTGGAAGCCCATGTCACTATCATGACTAAACGTTCTCTTCTCAAACTATTATTTTAGTAATATTCTAGTACTTCTGGGTTTAGTTATCAGTATTACAGTGATACCAGTAACAAGGCTCTCTCTGTATAACCTCTTTCGAGTGTTCAATGTCATTCTTGGAACGATAAGTTTTTGTATTTGTTTTTTTCTTTTAAAGTATCACCCAAGTAGTTTTGCTAAAATATCTGTTCTTATAGTCTACATTCATTCATAACTAATTTTCTGCAACCTCCCCTCAGGATCCATCCCTGAAGCCAAAGAGTGAGACTGTTTTCCTGCGAGCTTATGATTCTCCTTTGAAACACTCAATTTGAAAATCAGCCTCACTATCAAAGTAATGTGAACAAAAGAGCCACCTTTCACTTTTTTTTCTTTTTTCTTTTTTTACCCCCAAATCAAACTGACTAAAACCCTAGGATGTGGAGAAACAAGAAGAAAAAGAGTAAACAGCATGCTACTGAGAAAGCTGTTAACCTTTCTTCACTTTTCAAAACCATTTTTCATTCCTCAAAGAAGGAATTAATGAGGATTTAATAGAGATTTTTACTCCAGCCTTAATTGTTTCTGGCGAATACTATGTGGCTAATACTTTTGATGAAATGCAGCATACCGGTTTCTACTGAAGTTTTACGGATTAGTCTTGCACATAATGAGATCTTTCTCTAACATCATTTCTTATGAGTCAACATATTTAATGCAAGGAAAACTGCATACTGAAGAACATACAAATCGTGAAAGATCATTTGTATTCAAAATAATTTTTCTATAACGAGGTAGTAAACAACAGAAATTTATTTTCATTATCATTATCATCATATATACTTAAGTCTTCAAATATTGCCTTAAAAGTGTCAAAATTCACTTCCTAGTAAATAATTGAGACCTACAAGAAACATCTGAGACAAATAAGAATACTGAAAGTTAGAAAGTTATTAAAAAATAATGTGATTTGTTGACAATGTGTGGTTGTGTGTTATGCGATAAAATGAAACTGACTCTGCTATGATGCTAACCAAAAGCTTGAGCTGTATTAGGCAGCTGTATCAGGCTGAAAACCTTATTTAAATTCAAAACTCAAACCAGTAATATTCTATTAAAATCCATCTCCAACTTTTACTGTCTTAAGCCATTTGCTGATAAATTAGAAGTCTGGTATATGAACAACTAACTTTCTTCTACTTATGTTAATTTAGAAGGGATACATATTTTTATAACTGAGCCATCAGAATCTACTCAGTCTTGGCAAATGTGTCTAAAACCACCAGGTCATTCATCACACAGCAAAAAAATTCGTGTGCATTAAAAAGTGTTTAAGAATGAACGGATGCATTGAACCAGCCACTTCTTAAAATGCAAATGATGGCCCATGTACAGACTGAGGGGAAAGGTATTGGAAGAAAGTGGGGCATATTTTGAGGTCTCTCTTTCTTCATCAATCTATATAACAGTGAGTTTATGGAAAAATCAAGGTAAGTGACTCTACATGACAGAACACTACCTAAAGGCAATACCTATAAAAGAGAGACACTTTATAAAATATAATACTTTCTAACTGACAATCAATCATAAAATAACTCCTAGCATAATTGTCTTTGAAATTATAAATTGTCTGTAACTGAGAAACTGCAGGGATTCTAGCATATGTAAAAACCCAATAATCTCCAAGTACATTATAACAGAGTTGCTGGACAAACCAAAATTACCTACCCTAGATGATAGTTAAACAAGAAAGGAAATGGAAGTATTTTTGCAATTTTAAGATAAACGAATAACTACATTTAATGAAAAAAAAGTTTGATACCTATTGACTGTGTTCTTTTTAAGCATTCCATCATATTATTGCAGCACAAGGAACCCAAGTTTGTTGCATCACCAACAAAAATATTCACAAACAATTTAGACTAAAACATGAACAGGCTCATCAGATTATACAAGCTTATCCAGATTGCCAAATCCACGGGAAAAATTACAGAAAACACTTTATGTTCTCAATTTTTTAAATTGCAGCAACGATAACCTTGTACCTATGCAGAGGCATTTTTCTGTTACAGAATTGAAGACAGAAAAAGCCAAGGTTATGATTAAAAATTTAACTACTAATCAGTGGCAAGGTCAATATCTATTAATAACCTGGGAAAAAAGTTATGCGTGTGTGTCTGTAGAAACAGGATCACGATGGGTCCCAGCAAGATGGATACAACCTGCTCTGCAGCAGATGTCCTGAGTTCTAGTAGTTCTGTATTAGTTCTGTATTAGTTTGTAAGTTGAAAATTGTTTGCATGCATTCCTTGTGTTGTTAACAAAAAAACCAGGGAGATGTTGGAAGGAGAAATCAAAGATTTGATTTCTGCCATCAACAAAAATTGTTTCTGGGGATTGCTGTAGTTAAACCTGATGCCCAGACCTCTGCCAGTGAGGGCAGAAGGCCTGAGGTGTCAATCAAGCTTCAAGTGGGATAAACTTAACCACTTGTTTCACTACTTCCATATGTGGAGTTGTTTTGAAGGTACTATATAAGCTGGTGCAGAGAGAAAATAAGCATCTTCGATGTGTTCTGTCATCAGAGTCCGTTAGTTAATGCCACATTTAAAATACAAAACAAAAATATAATTTCTATTTAATAATGTTTATAACAAGAATCATGAAAACACAATATCACAGGTCTGATTAATAATTTTTCTATTGTGTAATATATTGGAACAAATTTTCATGTGTTGGCACATAAAACTTACACAAAATGAACTCAATACATGCAAAGAAACAGTTTAACAGTAATTTTTAATACCAACTGCATTTTATGAGGCATGTTTTAAAAGTTTTGTGTTGGAGTCCAGGATGAGGAATCTACACCTCAGATTGCCCTGGAGGGTCTAGGACCCTTACAGAGACCCCAGGAGGATACAGTTTTTCATCTGTGTCCCTGGGAAGGACTTCCAAAACTGATGGAAGCAAGAGCAGCAGAAAAATAATTTGGATTATAGTTTAGTTAGTCATAGAAGTGAAGCTTATAGTTTTAGGTTTTGTAGTATAGATATAAAAGAAAACAAGATGGAGAATTTTGGGTATTGCCCTGAGTTCTTCTTCTTCTTGCTCCTTGCACTGCAGCAGAGCTGGCACTTGATGATTGGTAGAATAGATTTGAGGTAGAGAAGACGTGTCAGTAGTAAGTTAGGATTGTTGGTACCAAATTATAAACAGAGTACATGCTATCTGTTAATTGGTTATTAGTGTCCTTAAAAACCTAGATACAGCTGCCATTTGAGGCTTTCCACACCCTACTCCCTTCTCGCTTTGTGCTTCCTCGCTTTGCAGAAAATGCTTTTCGCAGCACACGCTCTGGTGTGTTAAACCTAGGTTTGGGTGACATCGTGAAGTTGTGATAAAGCTCAATAAACAGCAAGAAAAACTGAGAAGCTGCGAGTTTTGTTCCTTTATCTGGTACCGGACTTTGATAATAAGAAGAGGTACTCTAACAAACAATCAACGAGTACCTTGAGAGTTTTGATACACAAAGTAATGTATTAAAATAACTGTCTTAGAGGAATTTATGACCTTAACCTCTAGCAAAGTCTATCTAGATTTCCAAAACAAGAGGCTAATGCGTTTGGAGTCAAGGGTTAAACAAAGTTGAGAAAAACATTGTTTGACTGAGTTACCCAGAAGACTAAGGTCACTTTCTTAAAAGAGAATGAGCCTAAGGGTTTGCCTGAAGAATATTTAAAATTATCTACTAAGTAATTCCTTGAACCAAGAAAGTTAACTACATATGAAAACATTTTCTCAAATAATGTATGTATTAGAGATGAAAAAGATACTCAAAATTATATTTAAAAATACATACTAATGTTTCTTGAGGTTACATTTTCCACTAAAGTAATTCAAGTGAAATTTTATCATCCATTAAAAATTAATAATGTTTTTAATACTCTTGGGATCTTGGAAAATATGTATGTCTTTTATGAAGAAAACTCATGCTTTAAAGCAAAGACAGTTTTTTTCTCTAGCAGCACAACATCAGTTACCTGTCTCAGAATATCCAACTGTTCCAAATTTTGCTTGAAGTAACAAAATATGTAGGCCAATTACAAGATAAAAAATAAGGTCAACGGTTTTAAAACATGCAATTTCTCTAAAAAGGCAAGCATAACAAATTTGCATTTACTAGTCTATATGATGTTTTGCATATTTATGAATGAAGTCCTGCAATATAATCAAGCTTGCTCGTGTTTAAAAATGAACATATATAAAAAAGAGGAAACTTATGAACTCTGATATTTTGGCTGCATTAGTAATGTATTGAAGTGCCTAAGAGTAAAATCTGCAGATCTAATTCTGCACAACTTGCTTGATGTTTGTATATGTGATAGAACTGGAAAATGTGTATCTTTTTGTTCCTTAACCTATGTATTACCAGTTCAAAGTACCTTTTTTTTATTGATTTGTTACTTTTTTCACTTTTTAACTACAGTGTTCAAAACCTTCAAGTCAGTTGTGTTCCCAGGCACCCTAGTTTATACTCATTGATAATGTCAAAAAATATTCTGCCTTTGTTTCATGTATAGCAGGAAAAAACCCATCACGTTTCATTATTAAATGTATTCAGTATTAAACTTCTTTTTCTTTTAGATGAGGGGCATATTAACTCTGAACAGTAACAGAAACAGAGTTATTAATACGCATTTTAAAATCATTGTGATGTATGTAATAAAAGGGTGCATATTTCACATATATTAATTGATATATCTTGTACATGACAGCTCATGAATTTGTTCTGATATATGATAATCTGAAAAATTGTTTCAATGTTCTCCACTTCCACTTTATTTGGACAAAGATTTGAACTCTTGTCACTGTATCAATCAGATAATGCAAAATTATGAATAAATAATGAAGAAAATTGTAGATACCAACACAAAAACAAAAAAAAAATCAATTTTGCATTTCCTTCCTTGAAAAACTTTCTGTTTTGTTAGGAAATTGTTGAAGCAGTGAGAATCTGAGAGCTGGTCTCTCTACTTATCTTACAGTCTCTCCCTGACCTCATTTCTGATCATTTAACCTAAAGGTGACAGATGGCCATTTTATTCTTTTTTCTTAGAAATAAAGGCTGCCCATGGAAACAATCCTTGATCATATATTCAGACTATGTAGAAATTTGATTAATTTTCACTGCATCAAGTGTTACAATGGGATACATTGTTCCACTCTTGCTCTTGAACTCAATAGTTATTACACAGTGAGAAAAAAAATATGAAAAGCTGTCTCTCACTAACCACAGAATCATAGACTCTTAGCTCTCTATGTTGGAGTCACTTGACAAGGCTTCATTCCAGATATATGAGCCATTTCTCTTTTTGTCAGCTGATGGGCAATGTCTGTTAGTGAACTATCTAAAAAGAATTATAGCACAAGTAAGTTAAAGAAAGATGATCAAAGTGGCAAATGGAGTTACACTCAAAACTGAGGAATTCCATGTGCGGATGAATGAACCATATGATTACTTTGGGAAAATAGTGGTTTAGATCAGAATAGCAACAAAAGAAAAGATACTATCTTTTTATAGTTTAATATTTCTATAGATAATAACCAAAATGGCTACACACCTTCTTTCTATTGCAACCAAATAGTTCTAAAATAAACCTGTACGTATATACATAAACACCAGTCATTCAGTGTTGTTTCAATCTAATCCTTCCCCAAGGGATCTATTATTAACAAGATCCTTAGTTACTCAGTTGGAACTAGTTCCAATTCCATGAGGGTGTTCAGTTTCCTTTCTTGATACATCCAGACATTTCAGAAAGGTTTTTTTTGCATAGTTTGGATAATGTTTTTGACTTTTCACAAGCCATTTTCTTCCCAGAAGCAGCCATTTAAAAACTACAGTTCTCATACAAAAATGCAACAAATTATTTGTGATTTTCTAGCAACAATATGTGTATAGGAAAATAATAAAAAAATTAAATCTTATGTAGTGATTTTGGAACAAATAAATATGTTTATCGTTTTTTAAATGGTTAATAGATGTTTTCTGTCACCTTTGATTAAGTTGGACATTTAAATTCTTCTCTCAAACCTTCATAAGAATTACAATTGACTAGGAAGAAGCCGAATATTTCGATCTCTGAAATACAAAATACAGTTAAGTTTTACTAGCTGCGGAACCTACAGCTAGTAATTTTTAAAATTTCACTGCCTTATGACTTCTAGTCATAGACATGGGTAATTTTAATAAAAGGCACATCCATTACCAGTTCTTAAGAAAGTTTTAAGTTTTGACAAGGCAAACAAAGTTATGTGTAAAACTTTAACAAGGTGTAGTGTGGCATAAGTTCACTGACATTTCTATGCAAGACTTGAACAATCTTTGAAGTTGTCTCTTGTAGCTCCAGAACCTTAGAGCTATGGTTTCTCACTTGTCTCCTCATGGGATTGGTAAGGAGTGCTGCCTCATTGTGACAGCACACTATCACCTTGCTGTCTGAGCTGGCACAAATTGTAGCTGTTGCGAAAGCATGATGGGAAGAGAAGAAGTCCTTTGAGACATACCACTTCCAAAACTGGGAAAGTAGAAGTAAAAATTATCCCAACCACAATATTCTTTGATAAATATAACTTGGTCTAGTGGAAGGTTTCCATGTCCATGGCAAGGTCTTTGAAACTAGGTGATCTTTGAGGTTCTTTCCAACCTAAACCCTTCAAAATTTCTGTGAAATACAGTGATGGAAGACAAGACCCAAGGGTGCAACTCTCTGCTGTAAGTCACATTAGTTCTATTGCACTGGATCCTTTTCTTTTTTAAATAAAAGACTATTTTCAAAAAGCATGCTCCATTTCTTCAAGAGACTATCCATACAAGTTGCTCCTTAACATAGTCTTTTATGGTTTGTAAACATAGGTTTTTCTTTTGTTTTGAGCAATTGTAGTGACTTCTATTGCTGGAAATTTTGCACCTAGTTGCAGTGTACAGGTTTGTATTCCGATACATTTTTAAAAAAAAAATAAGGATATTTTTCAGATGTTTAAATGGATTTGCCAAGAATTAGTCGATATTCCTATACTACATATTCTCTATGGGAATAAGCCAAAAACATAATGAAGCATCTACATATAAAATATAAGAAGATTTAATAACATGCTTCAGTTGCTCAAAGCAAATTAGGAAGACATAGGGAAGCCAGTATATCTTTGAAACCTGCCCTTTCCAAACGAGGTAGTATAAATAACTGATGCAAAATGTGTTGCTCCAATATATTTTACAGTGCTGTAATTGCTTATAATTTTGCTGAAATGGCTGTTATTACTTACAAAAAAAGAAAAATTTTAAAAACATTTTGAACATAGTTTTATTTAAAATCCCCAAACTTGGATATGTAAAAGTGATTTTAACTCCCCTGGACAAAGAACCAAAAAAAAAACCGAAACAAAACCAACAACCATCTTTAGAATAAATTGATAATATTACAAATGTTTGGTGGGATTTTTTCCTTTTTCTTTCTTTTTTCTTTTAATTCCATTTTTGAGGGTAGCACAACAGGAAAAAAAATGGCATTACAAAATTCCTTGCGCTATGGTAAGGTGGAATTTATAGAAACACAGAATCATAGAATGGTTGGGGTTGGAAGGGACTTCTACTAGATGGAACTCATTCAGTCCAACCCTCCTTTAAAGCAGGTTGACCCAGAGCAGGTTGAACAGAGTCACATCCAAATCCTCTCTGGGCAGCCTCTTCCAGTTCCTTCTCACATTCAAAGTCAAGAAGTTTTTCCTGATACAGAGATGGAACTTTCTGTGTTTCAGTTTGTACCTGCTGCCCCTTGTCCTGTAGCTGGGCACCACTGAAAAGAGTCTGGTCCTATCCTCTTGACACCTGCCTTTAAGATATTTTCTCTCAATTGTCTCTTCTCCAGACAAAACAGGCTCAGCTCCCTCAGCCTTTCCTCATAAGAGAGATGCTACAGTCATCAGAGTCCTGCACTGGAACCCTGTGGTGGTTCCTTTTCTTTCTTGAACTGAGGAGCCCAGAACTGGACAGAGCATTCCAGATACAACTGCACCTGCAGAGTATAGAGAAAAGACCACCTCTCTCTGCCTGATGGCAATTCTTTTCCAAATGCAGCACCAAATTTGGCACAAAGACCAAATGCTCATTGGCCTTTTTGGACACAAGGGCACACTGTTAGGACACATGGACAACTTGTTGTTCACCAGGACCCCCACGGGCTTTCCAGTAGTTTGGCCCACAGCCTATATTGGTGCATGGGGTTATTCCTCCCTAGGTGCTGGATACTTCATTTAGCTTTGTTGAATTTCATTAAGTTCCTCTCTGTCCAACACTCCATCCTGTCCAGGTCTTGCTGAAAGACAGCACAACCTTATTGTGTACCAGATACTCCATTGTATAACTTTGATACAAATTTCAATTTCACCCTCCCCACCAAATAAAAAAAAAAAAGAAGAAAATTCCTCAAAGGGAAGTGGAGAAAAGAAAATTATTTATTGACAAATATACTATACAAGAATGGCTAAGCCAATGATAAAAGGAAAATGAAAATCTCTCCACCAGAAAGAGAAAACCTGAAATATATCTGAGGATCGCATTATAAAAGTCCCTCTGTCCCTNCTTCCCCTCTGTGCGGGGGGGGGGGGGGGGGGGGGGGGGGGGGGGGGGGCCCAGGGGTCCAGGCTGGCGGAAGAGTCCAGGAGGGCCTTTGCGTCCCAGTGTTTGAACAGAGTCCAGAAAAGAAAAAAAAAACAAACAAAAAAAAGAACAAAAAACAACCACGGAAAAAGGGAAAAAAACCCCAAAAGAAATCCTGGAAAAAAAAACAGTCCAATGGCCTGTTTCCTTCCCAAGGGAAAAGAAAAAGTCCCCTAAGCCCAGGGGAAAAA